>JBBBDQ010001958.1:1715000-1780000 GCA_037127315.1 Ascarosepion bandense
CTTCGGTGATCGGACGGAAACCGGTGTATTGAACACGATATAGCCGTAGACTATGGCCAACATGAATTAAGAACACGTGCTCTGTTGCAGATATCATGAACCAAGCATGCGAGCAATGATGAGGTGTTGGAAAGAATAGCAACAAAAAAAAAAAAAAAAAATACTGCGCATCAGGAAAAGATAACTGAAGTTCCTGGAACATGCAATGAGGAAGGAGGGCTAGGAGAACTTGATACTGACAGGCCAGATAGAAGATAGAAAGAAAAAAAGAGACAGAAGAAGGCAACGGATAACATATATGAGGGGCCTGATCAGGTGGATGACGGAACGGGGTTTGCCGGGTGTAACAGGAAAAAGCGTACTGAGAGCCACCAGAGATTGGGAGACGTGGAAAACCATGATCATCTACGTACTGAAAGGACAGGGCACATAGAAGAAGATAAACGCATACAGTTTTTTAGAGTCTGCATCGAGGCTTTAATCGAGATTGATGAAAGCTGTACAAAATAATTTTTTTTTTTAAAAACTGGGGTGACCTAATAATTATGGCCGGTTGTGTATATAACAATTAAAACAATGTTTATTTTACCAAGAGTGTGTTCACTTGTCAGTAGTAAAATGAATTTTATTTACAGAAAAAAATTCAGTTTCTCTAGATACAGGCTGTAATAGATGACGTGTCATCTAAATAAATGAAAATATCAATGACATCACATGGATAAATAGTCGCGATTTCATATTTTTAATTTCGCACATATCCGTTGTTTTGTCGACTGTAGAGTATAGTAGGGTCAGTTGGGCACTGTCATTGAGAAAAAGAGCACCATGACGGAAACGGCATATTGTACTGCTTGGCATTCGCGCAGGAAGTTCTAATACGAACATTTCAGAGTGCTTAGGTGTCAATCTGACAGTGTATAGTATTCGGAAAAAAGTTGGATGAGTGATTACGAAGGTGTATGGAATGATCACTAGCGATGGCGACGTTATACCTCTATCCATCTTCCCACACAACCTGAGACTAAACACAGATACCCCCTATCAAGTGCATTGAGGAGTTAGTGCTGCCATGGGTCAACAGAGTGGCTGCTGGAAGACAATTTTTGTGACCACATCACTCTTTACATCTGGTCAACTAACTCCCCAGACTGCAACCCCTATGACTATTATGTGTGAGGTGCAGTTGAGCAAGAAGCCAATAAAACTCCTTCTAACACCAAAGGTGAACTGAAGGCAAGGATTATGGGTAGTATTCACCAACTGTCTGTGACTGTCCACAAAAGTTTCAGGAGATTCCAATATATATATATATATATATATATATATATATATATATATACATATATATATATAGGAAGAACTACTAAAAAGTTGTAAGTTTAAAAATGTATTTTTTGACAGTATTTATTTATTTCTGTTATTATATTTGATATTTCAGACCGTCCTCGGCCTTTCATCAGAAACAAATGATTTTAAAAATTAAATTAGAAACGTTTTTGCGAGAGCGTTCGTCCGAGAGATTGTTTACATCACGTGACGCATAAAGCGACAGATTATATATATATATATATATATATATATATATATATATATATACAGATGTATATCTATATATATATATAAACTTATTTATAAATGGAAGTTTGTCTGTCTGTCTGTGTGTGTGTGTGTGTGTGTGTGTGTGTGTGTGTGTGTGTCCGTTACCTATAGTCTCCGAGACGGCTGAACCGATTTTCTTGAAAGTTTACACAGTTGTACTATAAGCGTCTGCGAGTGTTCTTAGCTAGGTTTTGTGTCGAGGTACCCCCGATAAATATCGAAAATCGATAATCGAAAAAATCGAGTTATAGAAGGAGTGGTCCAATTTAAATCAAATTTGATACACTCATAGACAAAGACATAAGAAACGATATTCAGAAGTTTCAAGATTGCAGTTCTCACAATAGTGCAGAAAATCGATAATATATATATATATATATATATATATATATATATATATAAAAGGCAAGATGTTTGTGTGTCAGCCTACTGTTTCGCTTTAACTAGAAACAACTATTGCTTTTTAGTCTTTCGTGCTAACGTCCAAAGAGTCTGAGCTCCAGGACCATGGGTTAGTTTTAAAGCTTTCAATCCACCCGAGCAAGGCCGGGCTATACTGCTAATATATATATATATATATAATCATATAATTATGAATTCCTAATTCTTATTTATATGATTATATTATGCTCTACAATATTTACTGTATGGAGCACTGTTTATAACAAATAAAATGAGTGCCATTCGGCAGGATTCCAACCTGCGACCTCCTATCTATATAGGGGAAGCTACTGTTTGATTTAGTAACGTCTTAGACCTCTCGACCACGAATAGCCTCCGGTCTAAGCAAGTTTTTTATCAAGCCTATATAACACAATTTTCGATCCATCGTAAACAAACATATCTGCTCTGAAATGTATCATAATGTCAGCAAATGTAAACATGTTACGGAAATCAACGAATTTTAACGAAACTTGGTTATAAGCAACCGACAATTTGAAAGTAACTCTCCGTTTTAAAGTACGTATAATTTATTCATGAACTATAATTTTTTACAAAAAATGAATATGAGTGTTATTTAAAATTCGATATGGGCACCAGATTTCGCTACCAGCTACTCGAGCCGCCCGAAAATCGTGTTATTTGATTTCACCAGGAAGTTCTTCCAAAGTCTTACTCATTTATCCAACCCCAAAGAAAAAAAAACAGTCACTGGCTTGCTACTCATGTATAAAGTAGAGAATTACCTTTCAATCACCCTTAAAAGACCTCCAATCCGTGGTGGACTGGGGTAAGAAATGACTCGTAAATTTAATGCTTCCAAAACGAAGTTGCTATCTATTAAGCATCACAGACAATCTTTCCTTCCATCCATTAACATGGATCAGGCTTCTCTCCCTGAAAACAAAACACTGCGTCTCCTCGGATTAACTCTCACATCAGAATAGAATCCATAGCTAAATCCGCTGCTAAGAAAGTCGGTTCTCTGTGTAGGGCCAGGAAGTTTTTCCCGTTCGAAACAATCCTGCACATATACAAATCTACCAACCACCGGTGCATTGAATATTGCTGCCATATCTGGTCGGGTGCTCCTGCTATCCACCTAGGTGTAATTGACAAAATCCAACGGAGAATCTGTAATGTGATCGATCCCGACTTGGCAGCTAGGATACAGTCGCTTTCTCACCGACGCAGTGTGGCTTCCCTGTGTCTCTTCTACAAATACTTTCACGGCTTCTGCTCCGATGAACTTAGCTCACTGGTACACACTATATATGAATTCCCTCGATCCACAAGATTAGCAACTAGGTCCCACCCATTTACTGTGAAACCAATAAATTGTAAACGCAGATTCTACTCCATCATTTTCTTTTCTCGCACTTGCCGCCTGTGGAATTCCCTTCCACATACTTGCTTTCCCGACAGCTACAATATTCAAGAATTCAAATGTAAAGTCAATGGTCACCTCCTGTCTCACTAACTTAGATCCTCTCTCTCATGCTTTTTTATTCATCTACCCAACTCATCAGTATTCTCTTCCTTCTTCTACTCTCTTCCTGACACCCCCTGCAACCTCTAACTCCTCATAACATTCCTCCTATGTAACTGCCCTGCACAACAGTGGCAGTAAAATGACTTGCTTGTGGCCACACGATTATAAAAATAAATAAATAAATAATATATATATATATATATATATATATATATATAGCAAGCCAGTGACTTTTTTTTTAATGAAAATAGAATGCTTCTTTTGTTATTATTACTTGCAAAATTTTACAAGGCAAAGAAGCAAAGCTGAACTCGTTCGAATCACCCTAAATTTTCTTCATTCTTTCATTGATGAAACTGCAATATAGGTAATTATTAAATATTTAGAAATTCATTTGATGCACATGTTATTGTGCAGTATTAACAAAAGAACCATTCTATTTTCATTTTTAATTAATCATTTGGCAATAAATGCTAAAATATAGTCTGAAATACATCATTTTTTTAAAACACTGGGGTGGACTAATAATTATGGCCGGTAGTGAATATATATATATATATATATATATATATATATATATATATATATTGTGTGTGTGTGTGTGTGTGCTTATTCGAGTCGCTGTCGAATGACCAGATTATATTTCCTGACCGGCTTAGATTAATCATTGTGAATGAAACGCTAAAAATGATTGACGAATTTACAACCACTGTTATTAATCTATACCTTATGATCGACATAGAATCTTTAGTTACTTGCAATGGGGATTCGTCACACTATTTACATCGTTCGGACTGTTGTCCTTATCTTTATCGCCATATTCACGACGGTTCGGCCATTGTATGCTCCTAACTTTTTCAGGTGATATATAACCTGAATTTCGGACCGTGGGTATGGCAATAAAGGTGAGAACAACAGGCTTAGCGATGTAAATAGTGAAAATAGTGAAAGTAGTTGCAACACCTAATTTCAGAAATATAGACGGTCTTTTCGTAAATTTTATTATTATCTCCCTTTGTAAATATGAAGGACTCTTATCAAGTTCATAATTATCCCCCTTGTCTAAATATGAATAGTGGAAACAAAATTAAAATAAAAACACCGGTCTTTCACGGTGCGTACTTATAAACATTTTTATATGTATATATACTCATAAACAATTTATTTACTAAACTTTACGAAATCCGTTGCGAAATATATTAACTCCATCATTTTTTAAATTTATTTGTTTAAGCATGATTTTTAATTTATACTCGTATTTGATTAGATGATCTTTTCTTTATAATTAAACAATATATTTATTTATATCTACTGACCTGAATAATTGAAATAAATTAATATTATGTAGGTGGTAATCAAAAATGTGTTTGGGCTTTTTCTAACTGTAAATGCTTCGTGGTCGAGCGGTCTTAGACACGTCAGGTTTTTCCCTAGGGAACGCAGGTTCGAATACTGCCGGAAGACGCATATTTTTCCTAACAAGATTTCTCGATTATTCAGACCAGTATATATAAATAAATATACTGCTTAATAATAAAAACAGAATATCAACTCAAATACGAGTATCCATTTGTTAAAACAAATAAATGAAAAATATATACTCATGTAAACATACATGCATTTATTTAAATACCTACAATATTTTAATAATATTGTCTATGGCTATGGAAATAACCATTAACATATCCAGCATTATTTCTAGCGGTTAACGTTCCTTGATCGGTACTATTTGTGAAGAAGTTGATGGTGACGGTATGTATCGACCTGGCAAACAGGTGCGAAAAATGGTTTGCAAAAGGATTTTTTTTTTCATTTAATAAAAATGGCGTTTGGCAGCTCCTCGTTTTCATCAACTTGAAATTATTTTCGTACTTCGTGAAACTAGAGCTGTGGAAATAGTCCTAATGAACTATTTCTGTTGCCATTTTGTTGCCGGGAAAAGCGATTGTCTTTGTTTCACCTATTACACCTGACATGTTCTGGAGATTGAATCTATCAAAACATTGTATTAGTAATTAAAACAACACGAAAAAGAAATTAGAGTTGGATAGATTAAATTATAGGCAAATATGGACACACGTCCCCTGATTAAAACGTAGTATCAAAAGGACGGTTTTTCCCACAACACCGCTTTTTTTTAATTACCTTCGCTTTTCAACAACTTATTAAAAAGCGGTGATTAGAATTGAAGCAAAAAATGAACATGATGAAAGTGAGTTTAAACATTTTTGTTCTGGAGAATTTACGACAAACATATTAAGTAATATTTATTCATTCGATTTTTTATCAGAATCTAAATCTAATCTAAACTTATTTATAAATGGAACTGTGTGTGTGTGTGTGTGTGTGTGTGTATGTCTGTTACCTATAGACTCCGAAACGGCTGAACTGATTTTCTTGAAAATTTACATAGTTGTACTATAAGCGTCTGCGAGTGTTCTCAGCTAGGTTTGTGTCGAGGTACCCTAGATAAATATCGAAAATCGATAATCGAAAAAATCGGGTTATAGAAGAAGTGGTCCTATTTTAATCAAATTTGTTACACTCATAGACAAAGACATAAGAAACGATATTCAGAAGTTTCAAGGCTGCAGTTCTTACAATAGTGCATAAAATCTATAATATATATATATATCAAGATCTTTGTGTGTATGTCTGTTTATCTGTCTGTATGTCTGTATTTTTTCAGCCCTTTTATTTTAGTTTTTGCTTCGGGTTTGGCTCTAAGTAGGTATAATTGTAGTTCTTAGTCTCAGCCATGATACCATTTACTCAGAGGACTTATTTAGCCTTCAAAATTCGGTTTACGACGAAAAAAACCTATTTGATATCGATACCAGGAAATCAAAATTTGACTTACATCCATTCATTTTTCTTTCAGTCTACGGTTTCGTATTAACTGGAAACAACGATTGCTTTTTTAGTCTTTCGTGCCAATTTCCAAAGAGTCTGAGCTCCAGAACCATGGATTAGTTTTAAAGCTTTCATTACACCCGAACAATGCTGGGCTATACTGCTAGTCTATTCATAAGTTTATACACATTTATTAAATTATTAAAATATGAAAACAAACTATAAGTAAATCTTTATCATTTACTATTTTATAAAGTTTGTATCAATTGGCAATTAGTCAATGTTTTGCCAACCATCCCAGTATATAATAAATAATGTTTATAATTTTTGTTATAAATTCTCAAGAACAAAACAGAAAAAAATGTATAAATTCATTTTCATATCATCGCTTTTTAAGGCATTAAAAATTGTTGAAATGTGATGAGTTAAAAGGGATGTAAGGGACAATAACGTCGTTTTAACATTACAGCTTATTGTAGGTACGTTTATCAATGCCTGCCAAAATTATATATATATATATATTTACGCTCTCACACCCTGATTGAGCACTCTGGAAGAATGGTAGACTTTGAAAAAACAGTAGCTAATCTAGCATCTACACATCGTTCATTCAGTAATGAATTAGAACACTCTCACTACTGGCGTATGAATACATACTATATCACACGCTAAAAGTCTGCCTCCTTCTAACGAACGCTCATAGCTCAGAGGTACTGGCGCCAATTCGGTTCGGTTTCAATCCTGGGTAAAAAGCAATCGGATGTCTAACCGTACTGATTAGCTGTGATACAGAAAAAATATCTGTCTGCGGATATATATATACAAATGAATAAGGAACGAAGAAAATAATTGCAACGTTCAAAATATTAACTTAAAACTTCTCAAATAAAAAAAGAACAATGAATATTTATTATTAATTATTACTTTAAAACATGTACTTGTAGTTTATAGTTTGTACATGTTCTGAAGTATAATGAATAATGCATACATACATTTTAAACTTATCACAAACAATTTAACATTTATCATTTTAATATTATTTATGATACACTGAGATTAAAATCAGATGTCAAAATTGAAATACTGAGAGTCGCGGTTTTACCTGGGTTTTATTTAATCAATTAACCGGTTGCTTGTTTCAGGACAAACATTTTTAAAAAAAACGCAGCACAACAGATATATATATTCCATTTTTAAACGAATTATTCCGCTACCAAGGTTTCTACCATGAGTGGTGTCTTCAGGCGATTTTTAATAACTGATTTTGCCGTTTACCGTTTTTCTTTTTAAGAACGCCCTTGTAACGGTGTTTTATTTGAACGTTCACAATCGCATGAAATTTATGAATGCGCGATTTTTAAACGGATTTTTTTAAAAAGATTTTTTTCCGTTAACGGAAATTATGACTAAATGCATCCACACTAAGAAATACCTCTTACGTTCATACAACCATGGATGAAAACGCCACAATCCGCTTTAATTTAAAAATCGTGCGTTCATAAATTTCCTGCCACGTTCACGTGAACGTTCAAATCATTACAAGAGAGCTGTTAAAAAGAAAAACGGTAAACGGTAAAATCAGTTATTAAAAATTGCCTGGAGACACCACTCATGGTAGAAACCTGGTTAACGGAATAACACGTTTAAAAATAGAAAATATTCAAAAGTTCTACAATATAATTGTATAGAACACTTTTTAATACAAATGTGTACTGGTCTAACCCTATTAGGACCAAAAACTAAGTATTAAACAATCAATCAATCAATCAACCAATCAACACACACACACACACACACACACACACACACACACATATATATATATATATATATATATATATATATATATATGTATTGTATTTAAGAAAAACAAATATATGTTGATAAGTGTGGCGTGAGTGATTCTAGGTTTTTCACTTATTATTATTATTATAATATATATATATATATATATATATATCATTATGAAGATTATGTAAATTTGAGTTACTCTTTATATGATATATATATATATATATATATATATATATATATATATATATAAAATAAATTATAAACATATGTGTTATTATTATTATCATTATTATGTCGTTTTCGAATTTATCGGCCTACTATGCCAACATATGTATGAGATAACAATATATAATTTTTATATGTCAAGAACAATATTGTTATGTATGAAGACACTAAACGGGCAGGTAGGAGAACGTCTCTTTAATCTAACATGTCTCACTTTAATAAGCTTTTTCAGATATTTTTAAAAGATTTTATAATATATATATTTTATATATATGTATAAATATATATTATTCTTTATATCTATCTATCTATCTATCTATCTATCTATCTATCTATACTTTAAAGAAATACATTCGCTTCGTCAGTGAACTTTTTTATTAATAAAAAAACAATAAAAGTATTTCGCAGAGTAATCATATGACACATGAAATATTCGAAATTTTATTTGAATATATATATATATATATATATATATATATATTTTGCTCTGCGAATAAATAATTTTATTTACATTGAACCCGCTGGCAGAATCGGTTTTAATATTTATATTAATAGGATCATCCTTAGGATTTTACTAACATGCCACTATCTGTTTGTCTATAATATTCTGTTTGTGTATCTTCGAAACACAGAAATTTCGGTGTTGTAATGTACTTTTAATCCATAGTTATATATATATATATATATATATATATATATATATATATATATATATAATCATATAATTATGGAAAATGTATATTACAATGTACATTTATATATATATAATCATGTAATTATGGATTAAAAGTATATTGTAATGTAATTTTAATCCATAATTATATGGTATATATATATATATATATATATATATATATATATATATATATATATATATATTCATATAATTATGGAAAGAATGTACATTACAATGTATTTTTAATCCATAATTTTACATATATATATATATATATATACTTACATTTTATAAAAGAGTAAATTTCAAAGATCTCAACATCGTAAAACCTTGGGTCCTCTCTATCTGGATGTATATATATATATATAGTCATCTGCAGATAGATCTGTTTCGTTGTATCCCAGCTCATCTGTACGGTTAGATATCAGATTGGTTTTTAACCCAGGATTGAAACGCGACCGGCGTTTCTTCCTCAGAGCTATGGGCGCTCGGCATATATATATATATATATATATATATATATATATATATATATATTATAAAAGATTGTTCACGTATGCTTCTTACAGAAAGTAGATTTTGTAGGTCGATGAAAATAAGTCGAAAATTACAGATTAATAATAATAATAATAATAATAATAATAATAATAATAATAATAATAAACAAAATGACTGACGTAACTTTTCCGATATTTTTTCAACATTTAAGAACAGTGCAAGATTTAAGAAATTGAGAGAAAATATACGGCGTTTGACAATGTTAAACAAAATTTCTCTAGTATGCCTGTAATCAAGTAATATTTAAAAAAAAACGTCATTAAAAGATATTGTGACGTTGATTATTAGTACAGACATTTTTTTCGTTACAAGAAAAGCAACATTTTTACAGAGACATACGATTTTTTGTAGAGTATATATATTCATAGTTAAAATTAAAATTAAAGCAAGTCAGACATACTGTTGAAATATCTATACCCATTATTAACATTATCAAACAATTCTTTTCTTAAATCGCATTTTATTCTTAAGTTTTAATAATAATAATAATAAAGAATACTTAATTATTATTCCATCTTTTTAGGATTAACTTAATCCGTCCACTATACATAAGAAACATATGTGTGATCTATCTCTCTCTCTATCTATCTATCTATCTATCTATCTATCTATCTATCTATCTATCTATGTGCTTGCATGTATATGTGATATATATATATATATATATATATATATATATATATATAGTACTGTGCAAAAGTATTAGTACAAGAACTATTTTATCTTTTATGATGCATCAAAGTAAAGGTTTAAAATCACCCATGACCTAAGTATTTGGACAGGGGTGATTTTCCTAAAAACTTTGTAATACATCTATATGCCAATATTGTTCTTAATATACAAATATAGTTATCGTTATCTCATATATATATATATATATATATTGTGACGTTGATTACCAGTACAGCCCTTTTTCATTACAAGACATATATAAAATATATTACATATGTAACATTTTTACAGAGACTTACGACTTTTTGTAGAGTATATATATATTCATACTTGAAATTTAAAAAAATTGTAAGCAAGTTAGACATATTGCCAAATATTCTTTAACATTGTAAAACAATGTGTTCTTTTTCTTTTCTTAAATCTCGCTCTATTCTTAAGTTTCAATAATAATAATAATAATAATAATAATAATAATAATAATAATAATAACATATATATATATATATATAGTGAATGACAGATTCTTGGCAGTTTCAGTTTACGGAGAATTTTTTGTTTTTGTTTGACAATCTCTCAGTTGCGTGTGCGGAACATAATAACCGTGTGTATCAACATTACAGTGCCTGTTCATGGACAACAGAGGGCGTTATTTAAGTAAATTAATGGCAGATAGTAAGGTGTAGAGGGGGTGAACTGAAACATTTGTTTTCAAAAACAAAAATGTATAGTGACATAAACTTTGATCATGTGACGAGGCACGTCATCTCTTGCAGGAGTACTTCTCTGTTTTGACTAAACACTTGCGACATTTGACCGCACAACACCAAAAGAACTTGCACTGGCAACTGATGACAATTTCCTCCGTCCACCGATGGATCTGGTAGCCACAGCTCGTGCAGAGCCGCCGGCAGCTCCTCCTCTCCCTTCTGGATACCTTCTCCGACTTCTTCGGTCGCTTGCATTCCCGGTTCAGCGTCCCTTTGATGGAGAGGGTCAAGTTCTGTTTGCAGTAGTCGGGTGACTTTTCCAGATAAACCAGGTCAGTGTTGGAGACTTGGGACAAACCTTGGCCGCTGGCGACGTTCCATTCGCCCAGTTTGCCCTCCTGGAAATTGACGTGGATTGCCTTCGTGTAACGCCGTTTTAGATAGTTGCCGATTCGCCGGAAATCTGCCAGTTGGCGCCAACATGTCTTTGTCGTACAGCTGCCAGATACCCCGTGACACTTACATGTCGTCTTCATTGTTTTACGAACCGACTGCAAAAGAAGAAAAAAAGAACACTATGAAAATATCGACTTGTACGTTTAAAAATTATATACTGATTTACTCAACGTTAGAATGGTTTTTCTTTTTCTCTGCGACGTGTCCCTATAGGAAATTGACGATTACGGCTCTCCACAATTTCCTGTCCTTTGTAGCTCCTAATAAATTTTGTCTTCTTCTTGTCTCTCGTAAAGAGTTACGGGAGAGAAAAAGTGCGAGATATAATTCGTTTTTTTTTATGGACCTTCAAAAAAAAAAGGTAGGTTTCTTCAATACTTAATTGTTGATTTGAGTTCAGCATATACATTTGCACAGAAATAATGCTATTTTGGATAAATTTGAAGGGGGAAAAGCCGTCGGCACCTAAAACGAAAATTTACCGAAGAAATTACAAAAATATATTGAGCTACAAATGACAAGAAATTAAGATCGACAACTTCTTTAAGTGAAAATGGCACAAAAAGAAGGATCATGAGTAAATAGATGGAAAAACAATATTTAAAAAAAGATAAAAAGAATTTATTAATATTAACAAAGGAGAGAAAATTGTGGAGGGCCATGATGGTCAATGTCCTGAAGGTTTATGGTAGATTAGATGAAGATGAGTTGGGATCAAATATTGATAGGAGTCCGACAAAATAAGATAAATAAAAAATAGCAAACGTTTATTGGTCTTTACATTTTCACATTTGTTAAAGCTTCACGAGAGAATGAGATATGGTGAAAAAAGAAATGAATATCGGTATTTTTACATTTTTGTTGTTTGATTTTAATTGGATAATCAAGTTTCATTTGCATTCGACTAGTCAAACAAACGTTAGTATATAATTATTGTCGTTCCGAATTCGTGAAATGACGGAGCGTCCATTGGAAATTTAAAAAATTTGACGGATTCCAAGCCTGACTGAAAAATCGTAAATATTGTTTAACGTATGTAAACGTATAATAAGTCTAATTTAATTATGTGGGAATCAGATGATAATGTATATTCGTAAGTCTGCGTATGTGTGTGTATCAATAGTAGTATTAGACATTATATTTGTTGTCTTTTTGCATGTTGAGATGGGAACGTTTTTACGTAAATGCCGTTTGGTTTAGAGAAACATACGTTAAGTTCTTGTGCGTTGTGATGCAGTGGATATCGACTCGGGTCGACAAATCAGGGTGCCCAGTTCGAATTCCAGTTGGAATTTTTTGCATTTACTTACGCACAAATACCTTTGGGAAAGGTATTTATCCGTCTCTTTTCTTCAGTTATGGGTTAAATAATAGGACAGATTGGGTTCTATAGCTTTGGTTTGCAACCAGCTTACCGCAGAAAGTAATGACAATTTACTGCGGGATAATCTTCTTTCGAGACATAATCGCCCAAACGTGTATCACGTATGGCACTTAACTAACTGAATATAATAGTTGAAAACATGATTAAGTCTTTTACTGGGTATAAAGTGGAGGATCAGTTTTATATTGTAATAAAGTAATAAACTGATCCCCCACTAATTACTATTTAATAATATAATACATTTCTTACCCCTCTAGCTATGAGTCAAATAACTGGACAGATTGGGTTCTGTAGCCTTGGCTGGCAACCAGTCTATCGTAGAAATCAATGGCAACCTACTGCTGGATAATCTTCTGCTCAGTCAGCTATGTCTCTTTCGAGACATGATTGCCCAAAGCGTGTATCACGTATGACACTTAACTAACTGAAAGGTTGGTGACGTGTGTTTATTGTTGGTACTATTAGAAGAAGTTCCTCGAAGTACTTTCTTAATAAAGAATTATGTTCCTTTTTAATTAGAGTGACATTCGTAAAATCAACGTTTTGGGAAAAAGAAAGATTTCGTATACTCACAACTCTTCCTACTTCGTGATTGTGTAGCTTCATAGAAGCTAAAGCATCTTTCCCTTTCTCTAATGAGTCAACCAATTGTTTGGAAACTCGGCCGCCAAATCGGACATTATCGCTGCATCCACTCCACAGCCAATTGTGACCCCCTGAAGTTATGCGAAAAAAAGAGATATTTCAAAAGATGAATTCTTTCAGTGGATATATTCTAGCAGTCCCCCCCCGCCCCGCAAACACGATCATATATTTTTCGTTGATTATAACATATGGAAACGAATTAATTCATAAGTTATTATGAATTAATCAATAAATAACTTAGAAAAGGCACAAGGAAGCGACTTTACGACAGTGGAAAAGAGGCTGAAACTGAGATGCCAAGTCAGAACCAATAACATTGCAGATTCTTCTTTAAAAATTATCAAGAATCTCTAACAGAATTGCCAAACCAGATGTGACAGTTTTATTCAATGCATGGACAAAAGATTGACTTGCAAATGTTATAAATTATAAATGAATAAATAAATGTTGTCTGTTCTGCTGATTCTGCTAGATTTCTAAAGATTCTTGATAATTTTCACAGAAGAATCTGCAATGTTATTGATACTGATTTGGCATCTCGGCTTCAGTCACTTTCTCACTACCGTAACGTCGCTTTCCTGTGCCTTTTCTATAAATATTCTCAGGGTAATTGTTCTGATGAACTTTTCACTGTTAATCTGTTGTTAACTGGGCCAAGGAATGTCTTGCTAATTTTGACGCATCTAAAATGTAACTAATCTCTTTTAATCGTCTAAGAGAACACCTTTTGTCTTCCATCAGCTAGGATGATGTTAACCTCCAGGTGAGTGACTCCTTGCGACTTCTCTGACTAACGTTTCCCGTTGACATGAAGTGGCAAGATTATATTAAATCAATTGCTAGATCAACTTGCTAGGAAAATTGGATCACTGTGTTCTTTTCTCTTAATAATAACTTGAACATTTACATTTTGTTTTTATTAAGTTTGTGAGCTTTTTCATTTAAATTCTCCAAGGACAACTTTTAATTAATACAAAAACGAAGATCTTGGAAGTTTAATTTCCTAGATTTCATAAAAGTAATTAAGAGGAGGTTAACAGATGTAAAAAACAAACTTTTTTTTTTTACCAAGATTTATGAATAAGTCCGGAATATTTAATTAAAATTCAACAATTATATGATTTTTCAAGGATTTTCAAAAGAATGCGGTTTTTATCGCAAAGAGACACTAAACTTCCCACACTGATCTTTGGCCCACTCGCTGATGCCAAAAAAAAAAAAAAAAAAGAAAATATTAAAAAAAAAAAAATTGAAAATGCTATAAAGGATTAAAAAAATTAATAAAATAATTAAAAAATAGTTAGGTTTTTGGCCTTAATCATAACTTGAACATTTAGATTTTGTTTTTATCAAGTTTGTGAACTTTTTCATCATGCTATGCTCTTGTTCCAGAGAATTATTGGAAGTACCTTATATATATATATATATATATATATTATTGAATTATAATGGTGCTTAGTGCCAAAATTGCTCATTTTTCAGTAGTCTACTAATAGAAATGCATTTTTGGCGAGCAGGTTTTTTCCATAAAGTGCACGATATCAACATAGAGTGTTAATAGAATGAATGTGGAGAGGTTTCATGAAGGCATTATTGTGATGTCGTCACTCTGCAAGCAGGACACCTGAAGAATGAAGACATCATAATATCACAAACTTCGAAGTGGCATGACTGAAACAACACTGCTTAGTTAAGTGAAAAACCTCTCCACATTTAATATATATTTACAAGGTAACCAAAAAAAAAAAAAAAAAAAAAATCTGTCCGTTTTTTGATTAGTCATTGAATGAAGTTGAAATATATACGAAATGTGTGTAGCAATTGTTTTCAAATTCTGACAGCCGGAAGTAGATACATCCGACTTTATAAAAAACACGCGCACCGTGCCCGGCCATCAGTTATAAGCCGGACTGCTGTGAGAAGGATGGAAGTGTCTACAGATCTCGTTCGGGGCTGTTTGCTTTACAACTTCAAAGTGGGCTTATCAGCAGCTGTATTAAGTCGCCGCATATGTCAAGCGTTTGGGGATAGTGCTGTGGACGAACGTACTGCAAGGCGTTGATTTCGAAAATTCAACTCGGGAGATTTGTCTCTCCGTGGTGAGCCTCGCAGTGGACGACCACAGGTCTTGAATGACGGAAGGCGGCCATTGAAGAAGACAGTAGAGGACAGTTCAACGTTTCTGATGAAACAGTTAGACTTCACCTGCACCACCAAGGTAAGACGTACAAACTGAGCAAGCGAGTTCCGCAAACGCTGTTGGAGGTCCACAAGGGACAACGAGTGGCAGCCTGCGTATCGCTGTTTCTCACCACCGTACCGCACCCTTATTCAATCAAGTGCTTACCAGTGATGAAAAGTGGGTTCTGTACGAAGCTCCCAAGCATTCCAGACATTGGTTATCTCCTCAGGATGCTGTCCGTCACACCGCAAGACCGCCTATGCACCCACGCAAGATTGTGCTTTGTGTCTGGTGGACAGGTCGTCAAGTGATTCATTATGAACTGCTACCAACGGGCCAGATGGTCACTGAAGACCTATACTCGCAGCAATTGAAACGTGTGCAACTGGCATTGCGCCAGAAGGAGCCAACACTGGTGAATCGCAAAGGTGTACTTTTCCTCCATGACAACGCAGGCCGCATGTCGCGCGAGTAGTCAGGGATACCATACAGCAACTTGGGTGGGAGAGTTTGTGCCATCCACCTATTCACCTGACCTTGCGACATCTCTGGATAATCATCTTCATGGAAAATCCTTCACCAATGAAGCAGACTTGTTCAAACCCCTCACGGACATCTTTGCGTCAACCCCCCACCCATCCCCCAGTTCTACTGCAAGGGCATTGAACAACTGGAGACACGTTGGCAGAAGGTGCTGGATGCGGATGGCGATTACCTCGAAGACTAAATATAAGTTACACATAATGTGAAGCGTCTTCTTTTTTTTTTCATTTAAAAACGAACAGAATTTTTTGGTTACCTTATATATATATATATTGTTTGCTCTACTTGCGTATTGAGCACTTTTTGTTTTAGGTTACTCGTCTCGGGGCTTTTTCTTTGGGCTGCGTACTTTGACTGATGTTTAAGTGCTTAGCTCGTTCTTTTTTTATCACCATTTTTTCCTTCCGCGTATGTACTCGGAGGGCTTTTCGAAACGAGTATAACGATAAATTTACATTTATATATATATATATATATATATATGTCTTGCCTATTTATAATTCAGTTATTCGGTCATGGGTCGAATATTACTACTGCCTCTGGTTTGGTTATTCTGCTCGATATTGTTGTGGAGTAGTTTTCGCCCTGAAGGTTATAACCGTGCTATGTCGGTTGCTAATCGACTTAACGTACCCAAAATGTTAGGAACTTGGTAATCTTCTACTGAAAGCTGACTCGTTAGTATTCGGCTAACTGCCGACTAATATCAACTGCCTTAGTTCAACTATGCCCAAACTAGAACTAACTAGTAGTTCTACTGAACTCCAATAGAACTCTAAAGAACTCTTTAGAGCTTCCCAAGAACTTCCTGTTAACTCTTATTAATATAGGAGGGAGAGTCCATTATCTGAGGAATAGGTATGTTTCACCATAACATTTATATAGGAGGAAGAGTTCATTATCTGAGGAATAGGTGTGTTTCACCATAACAGATATATACAGGTTTTTGATAAAATACAAAAAAGTATCTGCATTGTTATTGATCGTGACCGGGCATCTCGACTTCAGCTACTTGCTGTAATGTCGCTCTCCTGTGTCTGTTCTATAAATATGGTAATTATTCTGATGAGCTATCCACTTTAGTACTTTGACTTTACGAATTTAAGCGTATCATTTCATAGCTACAATGGCTCGATGTAACCGTAAGTTTTATGCGAGCAGTTTCTTCTTTCAAACTTTTCGTTTTGCTTTTACTACAAGCATTGGTGACGCTAATTTGTGATTAGTTTTAATCACTTACCTCGTTTTCCTTTTTTGGAGTCGTCACAACCACAGTCAGTAAAATGTCCCAGGCTGCAACGGCGTGTGAGCGTATGCATTATACCGGCTGCAATGATACCCTGAACGAAACTTGCTTCTTGGGTGGCTGCAAAGAGAATTGTTTACATTTACGTTACGCCTTGTTGAATCGCCTTTGACCAGGTTTAATTTGAAGACATCCTTTCTCATCAATCAGCTTTGTTTGTCCAGAAAGCTTTACAAAGATATAAGCAAAATCTACGATTCAATTTGTTTTAAACTAATAAACAAGAAAAACGTCTCCCTAAACCATACAAACTGAATTGAATATAAATTTTTTTGACAGGCATAGTTTGTTTGATATAGTCATCGCTTTTATTTTCTGATAATACCGTGTATGGGGAACAGACTTAAAAAATAAACAGCTCGTTTATATCTAAATAAAAATAATTCAAAATTATTGTTTAAATATTCGCGTTTAATCATTTGCATTAATTTTTTCTATTTAGGATTAGTAAATATAATTTTTACTTAATAATATAATAAACAAAATTGCTGAAATTAATACAGAACTTTAAAAGATTTAAAACTTAATAATTTCTTCTAATTGAAAAAAGAAAACAATTCTGGTAAAAATTCATTATTTATCAATTTTTTTTATTAAGTCAATAGAATCCTTCAGATATTTTATTTATAAAAGCTGTTAAAAGCTTTTCTAATTAAATAATGTCTTAATTTGGTTGCATTTTTTATTTTTTGATTCAGCGCAGATTTTTCGTAAATAGTGTTTATGTTTGATAAAAACAAATTGATTATTTAAATTCTCCGAGGACAGATTTAATTAATATAAAAACGAAGATCCTGGAAGTTTAATTTCTCCAGATTTCATAAAAATAATTAAGAGGAGGTTAACAGATGTAAAAGACAAACTTTTGTTTTTCAAGATTCGTGAATAATTCTTGAATATTTCATTAAAATTCGACAATTATATGATTTTTCAAGGATTTTCAAAAGAATGCGGTTTTTATCGCAAAGAGACACTAAACTTCCCACACTAATCTTTGGCCCACTCGCTGATGCCAAAAAAAAAAAAAAAAAAAAAAAAAGAGAATATTTAAAAAAAAATTGAAAATGCTATAAAGAATTAAAAAAATTAATAAAATAATTAAAAAATAGTTAGGTTTTTGGCCTTAATCATAACTTGAACATTTAGATTTTGTTTTTATCATGTTTGTGAACTTTTTAATCATGCTATGCTCTTGTTCCAGAGAATTATTCGAGGTACCTTATATATATATATATATATATATATATATATATATATATATATACACACACACTGATATATATATATATATATATATATATATATATATATATATATATATATCTTATTATTATAATGGTGCTTAATGCTAAAATTGCTCAATTTTGAGTAGTCTACTAATAGAAAGGCATTTTGGGAGGGGTCAGTTTTTTTTTGTCATAAAATGCTCGATATCAGCATAGGGCGTTCATAGAATTAATGTGGAGAGATTTAACACTTAACTGAGCAGTTTTGTTTCAGTCATGCCGACTTCAAAGTTTCATGAAGGCATTATTGTGATGTCGTCACTCTGCAAGCAGGACTCCTGAAGAGTGAAGACATCATAATATCACAAACTTCGAAATAGTATGACTGAAACAACGCTGCTAAGTTAAGCGAAAAACCTCACCACATTATATAAAAATCCAGGTAAAGAGAACCAACAGTTTTACAATTCCGAGTTCTCCGGCATTTCCTTTTTTTTTTTTTTTATAAAAGTGCTCAATACAAGAAATATTGTAGAGCATAATATAATAAAAAAATTAAATTTGTTTTTTAATTAAAAATACATTGCGACACGGAAATTTCTACCACGTCATCATATCTACCTAGATCATCGTTGTGAAAATGATTTTCATGTAAATATAAGAAACAATACGTTTGTTATTTATAGATATGTTAAGACATAAAAAATTATGTGTGTTCAATTTCTTAAAAATAAAATCTATTAATAAACGTAATGAAATAAATGTCATATGTAAACATTGCAAATTGTTCGCCTTAGAATATGGATAAAAAAATTATGTTTATTAATTTGCATCTATTCAAAAATTTATTTCAGAAAAATAATAATTAAATAGATATTAAAACAATTAAATTGATATTTAATTTTTTTGTAATAATTAAATAGATATTTAAAAGATTGCATTATGATATTAAGAATTGTATTAGAATATAATAATAATAATAATAATAATAATAATAATAATAATAATAATAATAGATATACAAGAAATTGTCTTATTAAGTACAGCCCACACACTAAGGAGAACTTTGTCTATGTAACGCTAAGGATGATAGGGGAGATAGAAAAAACATGAAATGGAGCCATAATGACACACCACGACCTGCCTTAGGTCTTCCCGCAGACTTAGTTGGTAGTGTGACCATAGCAGAAATCGAATTATGATGAGAAAGGACATAATAATAATAATAATAATAATAATAATAATAATAATAATAATAATAATAATAATTATTATTATTATTATTAAAAAATATAAAAATAATACCTGCCTTAGGTCTCCCCGCAGACTTGGTTGGTAGTGAGACCAATGCAGAAATCGAAATATGATGAAAAATGACATAATAATAATAATTATTATTATTATTATTATTATTATTATTATTAAAAAATATAAAAATGAAAGCCAAAGATAAAGCTCTTGAAAAGATGAAACAGCGCTGGCAAGACAAACCTCTGCATGGCCAATATCCAGTACGTGCCAATAAATCCAATGTTGACAAAGTTAATACTCATCGATGGTTACGTGCATCTGGATTAAAGTCTGAAACTGAAGGATTTATACTTGCAGCACAAGACCAAAGTCTTTTCACGAGAAACTTTCAGGCAAATATTATGCATAATAATATGGATCCAAAATGCAGGTTTTGTGATAAACACCAAGAAACAATAGACCACCTAATCTCAGGCTGTTCTGTGCTTGCCCCAAACGAATATAAAAATCGCCACGATAGAGTTGGGCAATATTTACATTGGACAATGTGCAAACATTATGGAAAAGCTGTAAACAAACACTGGTATGAACATCATCCAGCACCGGTTACAGAAATAGAAGATGTAACCATTCTATGGGATTACACCATCTACACAGACAGAAAAATTGAAGCAAACAGGCCAGACATTATTGTTAAAAACCAGAAGGAGAAAACTTGTCTATTAATTGATATGGCTTGTCCAGCGGATTGTAACATAGCAATCAAGGAATTTGAAAAACTGTCAAAATATAAAGACCTGGAAATTGAAATAGAAAAAATGTGGAAATTGAAAACAAGAGTTGTGCCAGTGATAGTAGGTGCACTTGGAATGATGAAAAATGGAACAAAACAACACATTGAAAGAATCCCTGGAAACCCCAGCTTAAGAGATATACAAAAAATTGTCTTATTAAGTACAGCCCACACACTAAGGAAAACTTTATCTATGTAATGCTGGGGATGATATGGAAGATAGAAAAACATGAAATGGAGCCATAACAACACGCCACTACCTGCCTTAGGTCTCCCCGCAGACTTGGTTGGTAGTGAGACCAAAGCAGAAATCGAAATATGATGAAAAATGACATAATAATAATAATAATAAATTTTATATAAAAAGAATAAAATGAATTTTAAAAAATTGTTTAATAAATTAATGAATATTAAAAATGTTATTTATAAATTAAAAGTTTTGAACAATTGGAAAAAATGCATTCTGAATCGGAATAAAAATAGTAAATTTACTCAAAGTCAAATCAAAAATATAAAATGTTTTCTTTCTTCATCTCTTTTCTTGCTGAGAAATGTTGGGATATGAAAAAAGATGAAAAAATGTTGTAACAATACATCAACGGAAAAAGGGTCGAGACAGAAGTTCTAAAATATTAGGTTGACATTTTGGCCGTTAAGATTGAAAGAAGAAATCATATTTTCCTCAAAAATATAAACTTTTTTCAAATTTAAAGTGAATTTCTATTCTGATTAGTTAAATTGAACACACACATACATTTTTATGTCTTCTCATATCTATAAATAACAAATGTATTGTTTCTTATATTTAAATGAAAATCATTTTCACAACGATGATCTAACATTGCCTGATGACGAGGTAGAAATCTCGAAACAGAAATTTCCGTGTCGCAATGTATTTTTAATTAAAAAAACAAATTTAATTGTATGATATATATATATATATATATATATATATATATATATATATATATATATATATATATCATACAATTATATATATATAAATGAATAAGGGTCGAAGAAAATATGTTCTAAAGTATAATATATATATATATATATATATATATATATATATATATATATATATATTAACAGGCTTCAGAAAAGAAAAATAGACCAACGCATACTCTACTCTCAAACGAATTTCTGTCAAGGGGAATGACTGAAATTTATAAAACAACCAAGATATATCTCCCACTCACAGCGGGACCCCGGCGTTAAAGAACGCACCCTCGGTCCGTTTACAGGTTTCACATTGCTAACAACGATAAAACTGCTCTGAATGCATCACGGGATAATTTTTATTGTTCGACCAAGATAATAATTGCTTAAATACATATGTTATAGTTTAACTTACTCAAAAATCAAAAAGGTTCCTCAATTGTGAGTAGTGACACGACATTAAAACCACTTTTATTTCAATATAGTTTATACCGGCCCATACAACAGGCCCAAATGTGTGTGTCTATAGCGAAGGAATTCCTTACCCAAATACCTATTACTATAGATACACATATATAAAAATATACATATTCAGTTAAAGAAAAACAAAAAACAAAAAAAAAATGGTCTAGAAGAGATGCAGGAAATTCCGAAGTTGTTTGGAGCCTGAAGTTGAAGCCCTGGCGATTTTATTCAATAAATAATCTCTTTATTACTTCAAGATATTTTTGTGCAATTTTAGTAAATATATCTGTTAAAATGAGATATCAATGTTATTTTTTTTCTTTAGAGTTGGTATTGGTGTAATTTAGACGAAAATTTATTCATCGCACTTTCACTTTCTCTCTTCATATATATATCAATTGGAGTAGATTTTTCAATTGGAGTAGATAGATCAATCTATCGCCAGGTTCACACTCCAACCACGTCTATTGAACAGGTTAAGAGGCTCATCTCTTGTTCCCTGTTTAGGACGTGGTTTCTGGCTTTCTCTTTTCAAATCTTCTCACTTTGTTTTTTTTTTTTAATTATAGTAGATAGATCTGTCTATCGCCCGGTTTACACTCCACCCACGTCTATTGAACAGGT
The DNA here is from genome assembly GCA_037127315.1 of Ascarosepion bandense. Taxonomy (NCBI): domain Eukaryota; kingdom Metazoa; phylum Mollusca; class Cephalopoda; order Sepiida; family Sepiidae; genus Ascarosepion; species Ascarosepion bandense. The sequence goes on from JBBBDQ010001958.1 coordinate 1,737,835, forward strand.
TAAGAGGCTCATCCCTTGTTCTCTGTTTAGGATGTGGTTTCCGGCTTTCTCTTTTCCAATCTTCTCACTATTACGTAGCCCCCTGCACATCAGTGGCGTTACCGCCTTGCTCGGGGTGATACGATTAATATATATATATATATATATATATATATATATATAACACTGCCCATTCTGCAACCACCATGGTTTCTAACAATGTGGTATCATTAAGCAGTAAAATTATACTGCCTGATTTTATTACGCTAAACACTATATTTAATGGATACGCGTGTTTACGTCCTCGATTTTCTAACTGTGAAATTATATCAGCCTAGAGATTGAGACTCTTATTTAAGGAACTTTGCTTCCATTTCGATCTGTAGAGCGATAGATATTAATTTTAGTCTTCAAATGTCTGCTCAAAGGCGTTTAGAATAATAAGCAATACTGTCGAATTTTCATTAATTGTTTAAACATTATTCTTAATGGATACCAATATTTGTGTAGATGGTCCGCTTATTTATAAAATTGTTATTCAATTTTAGGTGTTTGGCAACCCATTTCGTAGTTTAGTCGGTAAAAGCAGGTCGAATCTAACTACGGTTATTTCGTTTTTTTTTTTTTTTTTGGCAAAGTAGAACGCAGTTTGATTCCGACCGGAGAGCGCATATTTAGCTTTTATAATATATATATATAATTATGTCAATTTTACATTGCTATATGGAAATTTCTATGTTTCGAGATTAATTCTCATCATCAGGCAATGCTGGTGTGGTTGTGCAGACGATTTACATTTAAATGACAAATACTTTCGGTTTACTGTGAATGTATGTGCGTGTTTTTGTGTGTGTGTGTGTGTGGCTAATCAGAATGGAGATTCACTTAGGGGTTTGACCCCGAGGAATTTCTGTGCTTACCAACTTTTTTCCTCCTCTTTTTTTCTTTTTCCTTGACCCTATTCCTCTCTTGTTTGTTTTCCTTCGCATTTATCTGATCTTATCATTTTCCCTTCAGTTTTATTACATTTGATGTGATATTCCTTCTTGGTAGTGCTAATCCCATTCCCTTTAGTCTATTTGTTAAAGAAAAGATTTTTTCCAAAAGAAAACCCCGAACTGCTATTTTTTCGCTCCATCTATCAATTTGCTGTAAAGTTTATTATCCTGATACAAAGAAGAGAATTATTAAAAAAGAACAACTAACTTATTCTATCTTTGGCTTTATTTTTATTTTCATTTTTATTTTTACCTAATTCGTCGGTGAGCATGTTATTTAATTTAGGTTTTATCCATTTTCTAATGTGAATAATTTACAATGTCTACATATGACATTAATTTCGTTACGTTTATTTAATAAATTTTTATTTTTAAGGGATCTAAGAATAAATAGTTTTTCATAAAAGCACAATGAACATGGTTCATTTAAGGACTTACATGTTTTAGCTTCTTTTAGGATTTTCCACTTTATTTTGGGTGTTTTTTTTTTGTTATTACGAAAATTGTTATTACGAAAATGTGTGCCATATTTTCGTAATTACAATTTATCGTAAATAATCAGACCGGTAGATATAAATATATATTACTGTTTAATTAAAAAACGGAATATCTACTTAAATACGAGTATCGATAAGAAATAATGTTCAAACAATTCATTTCATATATATATATATATATATATATATATATATGCGAGTATATATATATATATATATATATATATATATATATATGCGGGTTTATATATATACATAATTGTTATATATATATATATATATATATATATATATATATATATATATATATATATATATAATACGGTGGCATAAAAATAACGCAATATGCAATTGATTATAAATATCGTGTCAGTGTTTTACCACTAAGCCATGACTTTTGGGATACCATGGAGTCTTCGGGACAGTTCCATCGGTCCAGCTGGAATTGATAGCGACATTCCTCAGCCGCCTTTTTCTCGCCGGCTGCCACAATGTCTGAAAACATCAGGTATGTCTGAAGAAGAAAATTCGAAAAGCAACATGAAAGTATCAGAAACACACAAAATTCGAATAGGACATATATTTTATGCTAAATTCAGCACTATGAAAACATTGAACCAAATCATTAATTTTTTTCCCTTAATAATTCGGGAAGGGGGATTTTTTTTTATTATTGCTTTATCATTAAAAAGTAGTCAGTTAATTTTTCTTTGTTTCATCTTACTTTTCTTTGAACATTTTTACTTTAAATGATTAAAAAACAAAAAACAAAAAAATAACAAACATAAAAAAACAAACATAAAAAAAACAGAACTTCTTTTTTTAGGGTAGCTAGGGTTGTGCAACCAATTTATACAATACAATTTTGCTTTACAATATCTTATTAGGCTAATCAATATTTTCAACATAAAATTGATATTAACCACTTTTTACTGGTAACATTTCCAAGATGTACAAATGATTCTTCTAATTTTATGCAGCGCCTCCCTTCTGGGCGTCGGCTATCATGGCTCTCCACATCTTTCGATCTTCCGTAGTTCTAAGCAATATTTGTCTTCTTAATATCCTTCTTATACCTGTTCTGTCATCCATTTACCAAAGCTGATTAGATAAGTGATCATGGCTCTCCACAACTTCCTATTCTTCGTAGCTCTAAGTAATATTTGTCTCTTTACTGTCTTTCACATACCTGTTTTGCCATCTATTTACACGGGTTCATTAGGTAGGTGATCATAGCTCTCCACATCTTCCTATCCTTCGTAGATCTAAGTAATATTTGTTTGTTTTACTATCATTCGCAGTCTCTGTTTTGCCATCTGTTTACCCTTCTTCGTTTGTTAGGTGATCATAGCTCTCCACATCTTCCTATCCTTCGGAGATCTAAGTAATATTTGTTTGTTTTACTATCATTCGCAGTCTCTGTTTTGCCATCTGTTTACCCTACTTCGTTTGTTAGGTGATCATAGCTCTCCACATCTTCCTATCCTTCGTAGATCTAAGTAATATTCGTTTGTTAGGTGATCATAGCTCTTTCCAACTTCTTATCCTTCGAAGCACCAAGTAATATCTGTCTAATTACTGTCCTCCCTAATCCCTGTTCTGTTAAGTAGATGATCATGGCTCTTCACAACTTTCTCTCCTTCATTGGGCAGGTTACTGTTTGTTTCGATTTCTCCCACTTGTCTTTAGAGTTTTCTGTGAGTGTCATTTTTCACAAAAGGTGAATTCAGTTCTTCTTTTGGCCATAACTCTGATTTTACCACTTCCAACAAAAATAAGAAAGCACATCATTTTTATGCCGAAAGTACTTCGAGGGGTTATTAATAGACATATTGTCAACTATAAACACACGTCAAAAACATTAACATTACACTACATCAACCAACTTTTATTGAATCCATTGTTAAAGAATCTATCGTATGCTTATCAAAAAGAAACGATATGTGTGGAAAACCTTCTCAAATCAACATGCAAAAAACTGAAAAAAAAAAAAACATAATGTCTACTAGACATAAGCACACACACACACACACACACACACACACACACACACACACACACACACACACACACTTATGAATATACCTTAGCATCTAGAATTATTCTACACTTACATATATCTAAACTAATTTATAAATGGAACTTTGTCTCTGTGTGTGTGTGTGTGTGTGTATCCGTTACCTATAGACTCCGAAATGGCTGAACCGATTTTCTTGACAATTGACACAGTTGTACTATAAGCGTCTGCGTGTGTTCTTATTTAGGTTTTGTGTCGAGGTACCCCAAATAAATATCAAAAATCGATAATCGAAAAAATCGGGTTATAGAAGGAGTGGTCCGATTTTAATCAAATTTGATACACTCATAGATAAAGACATAAGAAACGATATTCAGAAGTTTCAAGGTTGCAGTTCTTACAATAGTGCAGAAAATTGATAATATATATATATATAAATATATATATATATATATATATATATATATATATATATATATATATATAAAAGGTAAGATATTTGTGTGCGTCACTTTATCTGCCTGTATGTCTATTTTTTTTCAGCCCTTTTATTTTAGATTTTGCTTCGGGTTTGGCTCTAAGTAGGTCTAATTGTAGTTTTTAGTCTCAGCCATGATACCATTTACTCAGAGAACTTATTTAGCCTTCAAAATTCAGTTTACAACGTAAAAAAACATTTGATATTGATACCAGGAAATCAAAATTTGACTTACATCCATTCATTTTTCTTTCAGTCTACGGTTTCGTTTTAACTGGAAACAACTATTGCTTTTTAGTCTTTCGTGCCAACGTCCAAAGAGTTTGAGCTCCAGGACCATGGATTAGTTTTAAAACTTTCATTACACCCGAGCAACGCCGGGCTATACTGCTAGTAAAGCAATATTTACGGTTTTTCTGTAAGGCTTGGAATTTGTTAATTTCTTGTAACTTCGAACGAAGGCATCGCCTCTGCTTGAATCAGAACTCTACAAATTACACTAACTTTTCGAGTGCCCTTGAAACAAAGCAAACAAATAAGTAAAAAAATAAAAACAACAACAAAAAAAAGAGTATTTTTCTTCTTTTTCTCTATATCTCATTCACTGATGAAGCGTTAATAAAAGTGAAACTTTAGTGAGATTGATAAACATTTCCTATTTGTTATTTATTTTATCATGCTGTCGGTCTCCGATCCATATTTGGTTTATATTTGATTTAGATTTGTGGTGATACCGACCGAGCAAAAGCGAGCTGACCGGATGTTTGCTCTATAGCAACCAAAAAGCGAATGAATGAAAATCATCTCCGCGCAGGTGGATTTGCGCAAATGTTCCGGTTGAAAAATAAAAATTAACCAAATATCAAATTTCCATTTCGCGAGCCTACGCGAATTTTATTTACCGGCCAATGGGAAGCCCAGAATCAAATTCAAGTATGAAAATCCAAAACAAGCTGTTTGATCCAAAAGGCAGATATAAAAAGCGGAGACAAAGCATCGTTAGACAGACTGGAGGAGACGGACGAGCTGATTAATTTCTCCTTAAGTCGAGCGGCTACTATGCTGACCTCTTTTTTCCTCCTCCCTGTCTCATAAGTACCTCTTCAAAGACATTCCTCAAAGTACTTACTGACTTGATGACCTTAGAAGCGGCAACTTCTAAATGAACCTCCCCTTACCTACAAGACACTTCCACATTCTTAAGCCTTTTATCTCTTTCAGCATTATATTATTTTCCATGAACACTTTAACCTCCGTTGGACTTATATTCTAGTATTATTTTAATTGTAAAAACATTAATTGATATGTGTATATATATAAATGTTATTTTATACTCAAATTGCCTTTCTTGATTTTATAATCATTTTATGAATTATAGTGGGCTATCTTCCCCAAGGCCAAATTCCGTTAACCTGTAACGGTATACTATTACCCTTCACTATAACGGAATCCTACTACAACTAGAAAAAGAATAGATAAGATAAGATACTCGCTATAGAAGTTGATTCCAACTCATTATCTTCTATGTTCCATACATCTTCAGGACATTGACAATCATGGCTCTCCACAACTTCCTGTCCTTTGCAGTTTTAGTAAATTTTGTCTTTTTGCTATCCCTCCTAAACATTGTTCTACCATCCATTTACACAAGCTTTGTTCCTCTGTTCCTCTCGCCTTCAGTATGTATTGTGTGTGTCAAATTTTCCAAGCTCTCTTTCCTCATTATATGCCCTAGAAATTCCAGCTGTCTCTTTCTTCTGTTACGTATAAGTGTTCTTATTGTTGCCATTTTCTCTAAAACTTCCTGCCTGTGGAACTCCTTTCCGTATACTTGCTTCCCTGACGACTACAATATCCAAGAATTAAATGCAACGTCAATTCCCATCTGTTGTTTAGTTGATTCCAGTCCTTTTGTCGTCTTTTCCTCATCACTCCGTATATCTTCTTCTTTTCCTTTCTCACGCTACCCTCACAAATGTCTTCACATTGGTATTCTCATCCTTCTCTTGCCCTTTCTCCGACACCTTCTGTAACTCTTCGCTCTCCTCCTGCTTAAAGTTTCACTCTTCTCTTATGTACCCCCCGGCGCACCAGTGGCGGTACCGCCTTGCTTGGGGTGGGGTGATTAAAAAAAAAACTTTCGCAGAGAAATAATGCGCAGTATAGCATTTCAGATCCCGATATACCGTGACCCATTAGATTCGTAGGGGTACCACAGGTACCACACCCGCAGTAGAAGTAGTGTTTCTTTGGGTACGACAGCCTGGCAGAACTTCTTCAGGATGGTTTGAGTTTTTCTTCTTCCAGAAGGTGGGGAGAAGAGAAGGACTCATACCTTTCCGTATTAGCACAAAAATGAATGTAATAGATTCGAATAGAATTCGAACTCTGTTCTCCGATTGCACACTCCGAGCTGCTATCCATTACTCCTTCGTATCTATGGTCCTGGGTATGACGGTAAACTACATCCGGCAGCAAGGTCTCTGATTGAGAGGTTGTGAGGAGCATGGAACCACCTTTTAATTGCTGTTGTTTTCAGGTCCACTCTGACCGGGAGTGGTAGAACCTGTTAGGGTCCCAGCTATGGGCAAATAGTTACCCCCCACCCAACTGAGATCAGAACACCATGAAAGTATAAAAATACACTTTTATAGAAAAATTTTTGAAGGAAAAATACGACCAACAATACATTTTTGACAAATATATATATATATATTGCCAAAACACATTTTTGAAGGAAAAAAAAACTCTCCAAAATATTTTTGAATACAAAACCAGAAGACATTTTCAGTTTTTTAAAATGAGAAAGAATAAAAACAAAAAAAATCATTAAAATCTAACTAAATCAACTTTCTCACTATAACCAAACATTAAAAAAATACTTTAAAACCACACCTTTTTGGCATGAAATAACCCACAGAGGTGTTGATATACCGTTAAACAAAACTCAAAATTAAACTCAAATTCAAACTCCATCGTACCTCTAGCATCACATTATGCTGATCATAGACAAAATATACAGAACACCAGTTCCAGAAGTGAGTGAGAAATGATGCTGAGATTGAGTTAGGCTCCATCGGCCGCAGCGTACAAGTACTGGACGCAAACAGACTGGTTTTTACGTCAGAAGGTTTTTCCTATATTAGTCACATGTTCATTATTTCCTTATTAAATGCTCTAGACATTTCAGCTAGGCTTACGGTTGAATACATCGGTTCTCGCTCGATCACCGAAGTTAAGCAACGTTGAGCCTGGTCAGTACTTAGATGGGTGACCGCTTGGGAATACCAGTAAGCGTATAGTGACGGATGTGCGTTGTGGTGCAGTGGATATAGGCTCGGAAAGAGAAATCGGTGAGCCGAGTTCGAATTCTAGTTGAATACCCTGCATTCGTTTAAGCAGTGGTACTCTTGGGAAAGGTATTAATCCATCCCTTCCCTCCATTTATGGGTTAAATAACAAGGGTAGGACTTGGAGACCCTGCCCTTAAAAACAAATTCCAATAAATCTTGATACTCGAAAAGAAAAATGTATTACTAGACACAAAACTTATATAAAAACAACAATACATTGTTGAAAGAAAAAGGCATTACCAGCAATAAAGTTTAGTTGGCAATAAATGACCCGCCGAGGTGTTGATATGCCATAAAAACAAAACAACCAACCAACATTTCAGCTGTCACTGAATGTAAGTATGCATCTATTTTGTTGAATTTTCTCTAAAATTTCGTCGTTGCTCACATGGTTGGTTCAAGATATTCTAAGCATCCGTCTGTACAACCACATTTCTGTCGCCTCAAGTCTCTTCTTCGTCTGTGAGGAAATTGCCCAGCATTTATTGACCTTTGAGCTTGGAAATTGACTCAGAAGCAAGCACAAAACAAAATCATCATCATCATGCACCTTGCCTTGAAACACTCACTCTTGCATCTTTTGTGGCCTTGTTTGAAAAGCATAAACAGGACTTAAATGTTATGTCAAGCATAAGACTTGAACTTTTAGTTGAATATTCATACATCAAAATCAGTTGAAGAGTTCCTCATATATAGGTGCTGAATATAACATCAATCAACTAAGTGACAAATTTTATATTGATCCTATATATATATATCTACACAAGAGGCTCATCCCTTGTTCCCTGTTTAGGATGTGGTTTTCGGCTTTCTCTTTTCCAATTTTCTTACTTTTTTTTTTTCAATTGGAGTAGATAGATCTATCGCCCGGTTCACACTCCAGCCACGTCTATTGAACAGGTTAAGAGGCTCATCCCTTGTTCCCTGTTTAGGATGTGGTTTCCGGCTTTATCTTTTCCAATCTTTTCACTATTACGTAGTCCCCTGCACATCAGCGGCGTTACTGCCTTGCTCGGGGTGATAAGATTAAAAAAAAAGAAAAAAATAGTGCAATATTTATTAAGGAGCCTTGGCGTCACTTGATCCCGTGTTGTTCGACACTAGATACAAGCGACATGAAAACCGAACGAGTTCAAAGACAATAATCTTACTCCAATTTGTTTAAAACTAAAGGGTTTTAGCAAATCCTCGTCGAGTCGAGATTTACTCGGTTAAGTAGGGCTTTTATTTTGGCCTCTTAGCGTGGAATATGCATCGTTAAAGGAAAAGAGCAATCATGTGGAAAAGAAGGAACAGAATGAAAAAAAGAAATAGAAAAAAGTTTTTTTCTTTCTTTCTTTTTTTTTTTTTCATCACAAAGCTGGGCTGCTAATGCATTTCACCCGACCATAAATAAACCGTATAATAGAATTATACTAGTTATCAGCGTCTAATTCGGGATCGCGGTCATTTTTTTTATGTTATAATCCGGCTGTGTTACAGACATGCGTATTCATAGATATCACTTCACTGGGACAATTGTCGTCTGTTCGCTACTTTATTTCTTAAAATTATTTCTTTATTGTGTAAAATGTTTGTGATTAATTTGGATGGAAAATGCATTGACCTGCATGTATAAGATTAAAAACAATATATATATATATATATATATATATATATATATATATATATATATATATATATTGTAATAGTTGTTACAATGGTTTATAAATTCATAGTATCACTACACAAAAAGTTTCGCGTTTCGAAGCTAACCTTGATTTTTGGTTGCCTCTCATCGGGTGAAAAAGTTGGAATGAAAATTATCTGGTGAAAAAAAAAAACGTTTATTTGTGGTGAATATGCTTTTTTAAATGAAAGTCGGGTTGGGAGCTTGTTTGGATTCTGTTGACCTTATTTAAGTCTTAGAGTTAGGTGTTTGGGGTGGGGGTGGCTTAGTTCAGGACAGGTTTTCCTATTTATCTTGTCTGGATGTAGTCGAGCACTCTTTATAAAAGTAAATGCATGAACAGCAGGTTAAAAAACCTACGAGTTCCACAACTTTGTTACAATATATATATATATATATATATATATACACTACCGGCTATAATTTTTAGGATAACCCAGATTTTTAAAAAAATGATGTATTTCGTACTATTTTTAGTATTTATTCCCATGTGGATAATTCATAATGAAAATAGAATGATCTTTTTGTTATTATTACCTTGCAAAAATTTACAAGGCAGCCAGAAAACCTTTGCTTCGGCCAGCCAATAAGAAGAAGAGACTAGCATAGGGAAGAGAGCACAAAAATTGGACATCAGAACAGTACATTTGATGCACATGCTAATGTTGCAGTATTAACAAAAGAACCATTATATTTTCATTTAGTATTATCCACTTGGCAATAAATACTAAAAATAGTATGAAATACATCATTTCTTTTAATAAGTGGGGTGGCCTAATAATTATGGCCGGTAGGTAGTGTATATATATATATATATGAATGTTATTGCTTTGTTCCATATGTTTGTTGTTGCTATTGGTTACGTTAAAAAAATTTATATCGAAGAGAACATTGACTGGTGAAATTAGGGTAACATGAATTTTTATTTGTTGGTTTTTTATATACTGATATAGTAAAAGTATTATTACTAGACTTCACAAGAAAATATAAAATTGATGTTATTAAAAATTTCCTTTCGTGAGCGTACGAGAACTCATCCTCTTGCCTACTTTTCTTCGAAGAACTCCACAATGTGAAACAAACACTTGTGAAGAATGGCTTGCTAATCATCTGATAGATTACCATATCAGACTTTTTCTTTCTAACGTAACCAATAGCAACGACAAACATACAGAAGAGAGAGAGAGAGAGAGAGAGAGAGAGAGAGAGAGAGAGAGAGAGAGAGAGAGAGAAAACAAAAAAAACAATAGCATTAATATTTTCTACAAGAACCAAATTCGGAGCAATTATAAACACTACCGGCCATAATTATTAGGCCACCCTAGTTTTTTTAAAATGATGTATTTTATACTATTTTTAGTATTTATTGCCAAGTGAATAATTGTAAATGAAAATAGAATGGTTCTTTTGTTAATACTGCACAATAGCATGAGCATCAAATGAATTTATAAATATTCAATAATTACTTATATTGCAGTTTCATCAATGAAAGAACGAAGAAAATTTAAGGTGATTCGGACGAGTTTATCTTTGCTTCCTTGCCTTGTAAAATTTTGCAAAGTAATGATGACAAAAGAATCATTCTATTTTCATTTAGAATTATCCACTTTTAATTTATGATATAACCCCTCTAATCTACGATACACTCCCAACTATACGACATCTCAATTTTGATATCGCTGTATTCAAATAATATATAAATTTATTTTAATCTGATTGTGTACAATAATGTGTCATATGCAATATAAGTGACTAATTTACCTAGAAAAATTGAAAATAAATCCAATGTATCTTAATAGAAATTAAAAACATGTCATAATAGATGATTCCATATCAAATAAATCAAAAATATTTTTCGGCAGTTTTTAACATCAACTCGATATTTTTCTTGCTAAAAATTACAGATGTTTAACATTATGGATAAAAATAGTGAATTTTATGTAGTGTTTTTTTGAAACTTCGCATGAGAAAAATAAATTCAAGGAGTTTTTACGAAAAAAAAAGTCTCAGCATGATGTAAAAATCAGAATTATCTACAATAAACTTGCATCCAGTTTTTACGGCATTTCACATTTCTTGGCAAATCTTCTATTATAACAATATGATAGTTATTAACAAAAGTGATAAAAAGATGAACAAAAAGAAAAATTAAATTGGTTTAACTGTATATCAAAACATATTTAAACAAAATAATGCAAATGATTTTTCCCCATATTTCGTCACATCACGTAAACATCACTTTGATCGAATCATACAATTATCCTAGGTCTTGTTCTGCGGCAAATTTTAACCTTAACTTTGAGATTTTTTCTTGTTAAAAGATTAAACAGTTTTAACACGTTGACCGTTACGGATGAAAAATAGTGAATTTTATATGCTTTTTTTTTCGAGACTTAGCACGAGCAAAACAAATGCATTGTTCATAAAATTAAATAAGTAACAAATGTAAAAAAATATTTTTACAGAGTTTTAAATATAATCAAAAAATTTAATTTATTTGTGAATAAGTTCTGAAAGTTTTATTAAAATCCGACAATTATTTGGTTTTTGCAAGAATTTGCAAGAATTTTTATTTTTTACCGCAAAAAGACGCTAAAATTTGCTATAATAATGTGTGTTCTCACCTTCCCCGTTGACGAAAAAAAAAAGATATAAGACATTTAATCGAAATTTAAAAAGGATAAAAAATATCTATCTAAACTTATTTATAAATGGAACTTTGTCTGTGTGTGTGTGTCTCTCTGTGTGTGTGTATGTTTCCCGTTACCTATAGACTTCGAAACGGCTGAAATGATTTTCTTGAAAATTTACAAAGTTGTACTATAAGCGTCTGCGAATGTTTTTAGCTAGGTTTTGTGTCGTGTTACCCCAAATAAATATCGAAAATCGATAATCGAAAAAATCGGGTTATAGAAGGAGTGGTCCGATTTTAATCAAATTTGATACACTCATAGACAAAGACATAAGAAACGATATTCAGAAGTTTCAAGGTTGCAGTTCTTACAATAGGGCAGAAAATCGATAATATATATATATATATAAAAGGCAAAATGTTTGTGTGTATGTCTGTTTATCTGCCTGTATGTATGTATTTTTTTTCAGCCCTTTTATTTTAGTTTTTGCTTCGGGTTTGGCTCTAAGTATGTATAATTGTAGTTCCTAGTCTCAGCCATAATACCATTTACTCACAGGACTTATTTAGCCTTCAAAATTCAGTTCATGACAAAAAAAAAACTTATTTGATATCGATACCAGGAAATCAAAATTTGACTTACATCCATTCATTTTTCTTTCAGTCTACGGTTTCGCTTTAACTGAAAACAACTATTGTTTTTTAGTCTTTCATGCCAACATCCAAAGAGTCTGAGCTCCAGGACCATGGATTAGTTTTAAAGCTTTCATTACACCCGAGCAACGCCGGGCTATACTGCTAGTAATTAAATAAACAAAAAAAATCTTTGGTCTTACCTCAGATTAATAATGTAAAGATTTTGGCGATAAATTTGGTTTTAAGTGTTGGGGATATTTTAATTTTGGTATGTTCATTTTTTGCAGACCAGTGGTAGTGCACACACACACACACACACACACACACACACACGTATATATATATATATATATATATATATATATATATATATATATATATATATTGTGTTAAATTGTAATGATGTTTAGTGCCAAAATTCCTGCGTTTTTTTTTCGGTAGTCTACTTATGTGCGTTGTGGTGCAGTGGATATCGTCTCGGAACGAGAAATCGGCGAACCGAGTTCTAATTCCAGTTGAATTCATTGCATTCACTTACGCGCAAATAACTTTAGGAAAGGTATTAATCACTATCTTCCTTCCAGTTATGAGTTAAATAATAGGATAGATTGGGTTCTATAGCCCTGGCTGGCAGGCAGTCTACCGCAGAAAGTAATGGCAACCTACGGTGGGATAATCTTCTACCCAGTCAGTATCAAGCGTGTATCACGTATGGCACTTAACTGACTGACTTATGGAAAGGCTTTTTTAGGAAAGCAGTTATTTTGTTATAAAGTGCTCGATATTAAGATAAAGATCGTGTATTAATAGAAAAAAGCAGAAAAAGCAAATGACCCTGAAGAGTAAAGGCATTATAATAATTCTCACACGTGACTTCGAAGTCGACATATCTATCTATCTATCTATCTATCTATCTATCTATCTATCATTTACTTGTTTAGATATTTTTGAAAATTTTTAAAGAAAATATGCATCCTCTCAATTATACAGGACGGTAGATATTATAAATATACTGTTTAATCATATATATATATATACTCGCATTTGAGTAATTACTCTGTATATATATATATATATATATATATATATATATATATATATATATATATATAACAGAGTAATTACTCAAATGCGAGTATCTATTAAACAATAGATAATGTTTAAACAAATAAATTAAAGAAATATGTCAAAGGTAATCCATTTTGTAACGAATTTCATATACGCATCGTTCATTCAGTACACTCTCAGCTATTGGCCGTGTATAATGATAATGTACACGCTAAAAAGTCTGCCTCAGTCTAGCGAGCGCCCATAGCTCAGAGGTAGAGGCGTCGACTGGCGCCAATTCGGTCGGGTTTCAATCCTGGGTAAAAAGCAATCGGAGTCTAACCGTACTGATGAGCTGTGAAACAGATCTGTCTGCGGATATATATATATATATATATATATATATGCACAGGAGGACGGATCTTTTTCTTTTAAATAAGAATTCTCGAATATTCAGGCTGATTATCATCTCACACTTAGTAACCCCTATCGACTAAGTAGCTTTGTTGTCTTGCTTGGGGTGAATTGATTAAAATAAAAGTGGTAAGAGGTCGTATTTATCCAACAAGTTCAGGATACCATCAACCTCCACTCCACCGACTAGAAGCTATAACCGAGCAGAGCGGAGTTCACTATCAGGGGCGTGGTGCATAATGATATCAGTTACAATCCTTTGTGATGGGGAGAGGCAGATCGTCCAATAAATTCTAAGAGAATTGTATGATTCGATTGAAATGCTTACTGAAGAAGAAGAAAAAAGTATAATTATAATGCGTTCTCATTTACCTGGCGCAGCCGGCATTCAATAACATATAATCACACATATTAACAAAATAGACTGGTTTTTCTATTGAATATCTTTGTTCTTCTTTGTACAGAGGCTTACGGCCACACCACGTTGAAATACCGGTTTTCGTTCAATTGCGTTGTGGTGCAGTGGATCGAGAAATCGGGGAGCCGAGTTCGAATGCCACTTGAATCCATTGCATTCACTTACCCTTGGGAAAGGTATCAATTCCGCTCTTCCCTCCAGTTATGGATTAAATAACAGGACAGATTGGGTTCTATAGCCTTGGCTGGCAACCAGTCTACCGCAGAAAGTAATGTCAGCCTACTGCGGGATAATCTTCTGTCCAGTCAGTCATGTCTCGAACGAGACATGATCGCCCAAGCGTGTATCACGTATGGCACTTAACTGACTGACTTAATATATTAGTTGGAATCATGATTAAGGCTTCTACTGGGCATGAAGTGGGGGATCAGTATTATATTGTTATGAAGTAATAAACTGACCCTCCTTAATTACTCTTTAATAATATAATCCATCTCTTCCCCCTCTAGCTATAACAGGACAGATTGGGTTCTATAGCCTTGGCTGGCAACCAATCTACGACAGAATGTAATATCAACCTACTGCGGGATAATCTTCTGCCCAGTCAGTCATGTCTCGAACGAGACATGATCGCCCAAGCGTGTATCACGTATGGCACTTAACTGACTGACTTAATATATTAGTTGGAATCATGATTAAGGCTTCTACTGGGCATAAAGTGGGGGATCAGTATTATATTGTTATGAAGTAATAAACTGACTCCCCTTTAATTACTCTTTAATAATATAATCCATCTCTTCCCCTCTAGCTATATGTTATATAACAGGACAGATTGGGTTCTATAGCCTTGGCTGGCAACCAATCTACTACTGAATGTAATATCAACCTACTGCGGGATAATGTCACTGACAATTACCGAAGTTAAGCAACGTCATGTGCGGTTGATGTAATAGATAATGATGAGGAATTGTTAATGAGAGAGCCGTGTTCTAATTCCATTTGTGTTCGTTATATTCACTTACGTGCAAATACTCCTTTGAAAACGTATGAATTCACCTCTTCTTATACAGCTTATGGTAGACATATATCTACATATATATCCTCCCACATAGATCTCCTGATAAGATTAATGGCAATGACGTTTAATGTTTTGCCATTATATGTGTGTAAAGTGGTTAGATGGTGAAATTTTCAGATCAAAATTCAGTTCATGATCAATATTCACCACTCAATCAATGATCACCTTGATTGAACATTTTTCTTCTGTGTCGTATCCTTTTAGGACGTAGGCTATCATGGCCTTCCACATCTCCCTAATTCCTCGTAGCTCTTAACACGCTTTCTCCTGTTACCCTACCCAAATTTCACGCTGCCATCCACTTGCTCAAGCCCATAAATCTAGAGTACAATGTATAGAAAATGACATGGCAATAAGTGAGGGATCAGTTTATGTATCAATTATAGTATAGAATTGATCCCCCCACTTTATATCCATATAATTTCTTCTTTGTTTATCAAATTCTGATTAAGTATGAATCCAACTTTTTTTCAATACAATTATTTATAACTTCTCTATTCTATGTGATGTGTAGGTTGGAGTAGATAGATCTATCGCCCGGTTCACACTCCACCCACATCTATTGAACAAGTTAAGAGACTCATCCCTTGTTCCCTGTTTAGGATGTGGTTTCCGGCTTTTTTTTCCAATCTTCTCACTTTGGTTTTTTTTTTTCAATTGAAGTAGATAGATCTATCTATCGCCCGGTTCACACTCCACTCACATCTATTGAACAGGTTATCCCTTGTTCCCTGTTTAGGATGTTGTTTCCGGCTTTCTCTTCTCCATTCTTTTTTTTCACTATTACATAGCCCCCTGCACATCAGTGGCGTTACCGCCTTGCTCGGGGTGATACGATTAAAAAAAAAAAAAAAAAATATGAGAGGTATTTCTGCTGCAACTTATACTATAACTTGTTCTTGTTTACCTGGCGCATCATGTATATATGGCCCTATTATAATTTTGTTTGTTTTGGTGTTAGTTAGCTAGTTACGTTACGCTCGTTACGTACGTTACGCTCGGCTGGTATCTCAGGGGCCATTCATGCTTGATTGTAAGGATAGACAGAAGAAAATATATATAAAGAATTAAAGGATTTATAGGGTACCCCATATTTTCGACCTTATAGATAGATAAAGAACAGAAAGTATGACTAAGTGTAAAATACCTATGAGGTTCATACAACCATGGATGAAAAATTGCGCATTCAAAGATCTCCGTTACATGAGCGTTCTTAAAAAAAACGAACGTTTTGGAAATCGCCTGAAGACACAGTATGGTAGAAATCTAGGTCGCGTAATAACTAATTTACAAATAAAGAATATATACACTACCATTCAGAATTATTAGGCCACCCAAGTGTTTAAAAAAAAGGATGTATTTCAGACTATTTTTTAGTATTTCTTGGCAAGTGAATAATTGTAAATGAAAATAGAATGGTTCGTTTGTTATTATTACTTAGCAAAATTTCCCAACGCAAATAGCGACAATTTACCCATCGCGCCCTGCAGATTAGCGCTATATATATATATATATATATATATATATATATATATATATATATATACACTACCGGCCATAATTATTAGGCCACCCAAGTGTTTAAAAAAAAGGATGTATTTCTGACTATTTTTTAGTATTTCTTGCCAAGTGAATAATTGTAAATGAAAATAGAATGGTTCGTTTGTTAATACTGCACAATAACATGTGCATCAAATGAATTTATAAATATTTAATAAGTACCTATATTGCAGTTTCATCAATGAAAGAATGAAGAAAATTTAGGGTGATTCGGACGAGTTCATCTTTGCTTCCTTGCCTTGTAAAATTTTGCAAAGTAATAATAACAAAAGAACCATTCTATTTTCATTTGGCAATAAATACTAAAAATAGTATGAAATACATAATTTCTTTTAAAAACTGTGGTGGCCTAATAATTATTGCCGGTAGTATATATATATATATATATATATATATATATATATATATATATATATATATATATATATATATATATATATATATATATATATATATATATATATATATATATATATATATATATATATATATATAATAATATATATATATATATATATATATATATATATATATATATATAATAATATATATAATAATAATAATAATATATATATATATATATATATATATATATATATATATATATATTAATCATATCACCCCAAGGAATGCGAAAACGACACTGATGCGCAGGGGGCTACGTAAGAGTGAAAAGACAGGAAAAGAGAAAAACCGTAAACCACATCCTAAGCAGGAAACAAGGGATGAGCCTCTTCACCCGTTCAATAGACGTGGGTGGAGTGTGAACCGGGCGATATATATATATATATATATATATATATATAAAGAATTACTGGATTTATTTTTAAGTTTTTATTGCTTTAAAGGTTACGACTCAGTCGTAATTGTTTCAATGAGACAAGCTTGGTAACCATTACACCACGACATGATGTAACGGTTAATACACTTGTCTCGCTAGAACTAATTACAGCTGAGTAATTAATTCAATTCTTACTGGGTGCCTGATATTTTCACCCTTGTGCCACATCTAAACTACGCTTAGAAAATCCCCCTTACACCACATCGAGGTGCCCAAACTTCTGAATGGCCTGAATTCATCATTATTTATCCAGGAGCCGATAACACGCTCATGCCATTACGTCAGATAAACAATGGTTGATTTCTGTTTCATTGAGAGGATCATCATCAATCATTTAAGTGTCATACGATCATGTCTCCAAAGAGACATGACTGACTGGGCAGAAGATTATCCCGCAGTAAGTTTATATTACTTTCTGCAGTAGACTGGTTGCCAGCCAATACTATAGAACCCAATCTGTCGTATTATTTGACTCATAGCTAGAGGGGGAAGAGATGTATAATATTAAAAAGTAGTAATTCGTAGGGGATCTGTTTATTACTTCTAACAATAGAAAACCGATCCCCCACTTTATGCCCAGTATAAGCCTTAATCATGATTCCAACTATTATATTCAGTCAGTCTGTGCCATACGTGATATACGCTTTGGATATATGCCTTGAAAGAGACATGACTGACTGGGCAGAAGATTATGTAGCTATTACTTTCTGCGGTAGCCTGGTTGCCAGCTAAGGCTATAGAACCCAATCTGTCCTGTTATTTAACCCATAACTTGAGGGGAGAGATGGATTAATACTTTTCCCAAGGGTATTTGCGCGTAAGTAAATGCAAGGAATTCAACTGGGATTCGAACTCGGTCCCCCATTTCTCTTTCCAAGCCGATACCAACTGCACCACAACGATCCTATCGAGAGGATAGACAGAAGAAAAGCGCTGTTTAGCTTTAGGGAAAGAAAGAAAAGATTGAGGGAGATAAAATTCTTACGTGTTTAATGTCTGCTCGTGTAAAGGAAAATATTTTCAGCTGTACCAACATATTTCTTAAAATATTTACCTGCATTCATGTTTATAATTGTTATCACAATATTTTCTTGAAACTGTTAAGCTCAAGTAGTGAAGGAGGTAATAAAGGAATTTTCATGGGTATTCTGTAGACGCGGAACTCCCCATGACCATATACAATCACTAGCTTAAGCATTTAGATTTATCAGATAATAACAATAAGAAAAACGTTGAAATTTTCATGGATATTTCTAGTATTAGGTTGTCCCAAAAGTTCGTAAACACTTGCAAAAAATTGAAATTTTACTCACCAAGTAATCTAAGGTTACCAGAAAACACTTGCAAAAAATTGAAATTTTACTCGCAAAAACAACAAAAATTATTGCTCAAAATAAAGACCATCCTTTTCCAAGACTTTCTGCCATCGATCTGCAAGCTTTCGGATCTGGTCAAAGTACCATTCAGCCGGCTTCGAATCAAAGAATTATTGACACGCTTCCTCGACTTCATCAAACAAGTCGAATCGGCGGCCCTTCAGAAAGTGTTGCATTGAACGAAAAAGGCTGTAATCTGATGGAGCCCATCAGGACTGTAGGCTGGATGTGGCAGAACCTCAACGCCGTCCAGCTCTTCAAACTTGTCTTTGGTCTTCCTGGCGGTGTGTGGCTTGGCATTGTCCTGCTGCATCAAAGCGCGCTTTCAGTTGATCAGAGCCGGGTACTTTTGCTTCAACTTTTCGTAGACCCGTTCAACTATTCGGAACCAACTCAAAATGCACGAGCCGTTCAAAGTTCCACCAAAGACACAACATAACTTTCTTGCCGAATCGAACTTGTTTTGGAACCGACGGTGTCTCTTGACCTTTCTGAACCCATCGCTTGTCTCGATTGTGCTGGACCAGATAGACCCATTTCGTAAGTGTTTACGAACTTTTGGGATAACCTAATATATCTAAACTTATTTATAAATGGAACTTTGTCTGTGTGTGTGTGTGTGTGTGTGTGTGTGTATCTGTTACCTATAGACTCCGAAACGGCTGAACTGATTTTCTTGAAAATTTATACAGTTGTACTATAAGCGTCTGTGAGTGTTCTTATTTAGGTTTTGTGTCGAGGTACCCCCGATAAATATCGAAAATCGATAATCGAAAAAATCAGGTTATAGAAGGAGTGGTCCGATTTTAATCAAATTTGATACACTCATAGACAAAGACATAAGAAACGATATTCAGAAGTTTCAAGGTTGCAGTTCTTACAATAGTGCAGAAAATTGATAATATATATATATATATATATATATATATATATATATATATATATATATATAAAAGGCAAGATGTTTGTGTGTGTGTCTATTTATCTGCCTGTATGTCTGTATTTTTTCAGGCCTTTTATTTTAGTTTTTGCTTCGGGTTTGGCTCTAAGTAGGTATAATTGTAGTTTTTAGTCTCAGCCATGATACCATTTACTCAGAGGACTTATTTAGCCTTCAAAATTCAGTTTACAACGAAAAAACTCATTTGATATCGATACTAGGAAATCAAAATTTGACTTATATCCATTGATTTTTCTTTGAGTCTACGGTTTCGCTTTAACTGGAAACAACGATTGCTTTTTAGTCTTTCGTGCCAACGTCCAAAGAGTCTGAATTCCAGGACCATGGATCAGTTTTAAAGCTTTCATTACACCCGAGCAACGCCAGGTTATACTGCTAGTATATATATATATATATATATATATATATATATATATATATATATATATATATATATATTAGTAAGAGTAAAAATAAATGGAATAAAAATCTACATTTCGTAGTATTTACTTTTAAAAGCGCTCAATACAAAGTAGAGCAAATATTATTATTTTTATTGTAATAATTTTACTATAAGTGATTACATTATACATCGCTACACAAATGCTTTTATGTTTCAGTACAATGAATGTACTTCGTCAAACAATGATTAGTAACTGGTGATAGAAATGATTCTTATGGAAATTTAGAAGGAATCTGTGATCATTTCTTTTAATAGTAAAACAGAGGTATAAGGTCAAAATTAAGAATGTTTTTTGATTAACCGATAGAAAGTCAGGTCTACGCTGAATTGAAAATTACCTTCTAACGTATTTCCTCATTCCTATTATAGCTACTTATAATAAAAATATTACAATATATATATATATATATATATATATATATATATATATATATAATTACAATATATATTACAATATACAATATATATATATATACCGAATGTTAAAAAATAAATTAACTCAGTCATATTTTTAATTTACTTGTTTAAACATTATTTTTAATGGATACTCGTATTTGTGTAGGTACTCCTTTTTTTTTTTTTTTAAAATAATTAAACTGTAAATTTATATATATCTACCGGACTAAATAATTGTTGTGGAGTAGTTTTCGCACTGAAGGTTATAATCCTGCTATATCGATTGCTAATCGACTTAACACACCCAAAATGTTAGGAACTTGGGAATCTTCCACTGAAAGCTGACTCCTTAGTATTCGGCTAACTGTCGACTAATATAACTGCCTAGTAGTGCTACTGAACTCCAAAAGAACTCTAAAGAACTCCTATGAACTTCTCAAGAACTCCAAAAACCTTCTCCCGTTAACTTTCTGTTAACTCTTATAAATATAGGAGGGAGAGTTCATTATCTGAGGAATAGGTGTGTTTCCCCATAACAATAATCGAGAAATCTTGTTAGAAAAATATGTATCATTATATTTTCTTAACAAGATTTCTCGATTATTTTCTCGGTAGATATTTAAAAATATACTGCTTAATTATAAAAACAGTGTCTCCTCATATACGAGTAATCATTAAAAATAATGTTTAAACAAATAAATTAAGACATAGACCACCGGCCATCCCAGTTTAAAAAAAAAATTCATACTATTTTTAGTATTTATTGCCAAGTGGATAATTCTAAATGAAAATAAAATGGTTACTTTTGTTATTATTACTTTGCAAAATTTTACAAGGCAAATAGCGACAATTTACCCATCACACCCTGTAGATATTTTCCACCGAACGCCCATAGCTCACGGGTAGAGTCGCCAACTGACGCCATTTCGGTCGGGTTTCAATCCTGGGTAAAAAAGCAATCGGAGTCTACCCGTACTGATGAGCTGTGATACGGCGAAACAGATCTGTCTGCGGATGACAATATATATATATATATACTATCGGCCATAATTATTAGGCCACCGTAGTTTTTTAAAAGAAATGATGTATTTCATACTATTTTTCGTATTTATTGCCAAGTGGATAATTCTAAATGAACATAGAATGGTTCTTTTGTTATTATTACTTTGCATAATTTTGCAAGGCAGCCAGGAAGCCTTTGCTTCGGCCAGCCAATAAGAAGAAGAGACTGGCAAAGGGAAGAGAGCACAAAAAATGAACAGTTCATTTGATGCACATGTTATTGTGCAATATTAACAAAAGAACCATTCTATTTTCATTTAGAATTATCCACTTGGCAATAAATACTAAAAATAGTAAAGTACATCATTTCTTTTAAAACTTGGGTGGCCCAAAAATTAGGACCGGTTGTGCATATATATATATATATATATATATATATATTCAGTGTATCGAAGCAGCAGATAATTTTCTAAACATATACTGTTAAATATAAGAGAAAATGAATGTCTATTATGTTTAATCATGAGCAGTTCTAAACATCGTATTTTGGCTTTAATTTCAGGTGAAAATAAAGACAAACATTCTCATTCTCCAATATTATGACAATTTTTTTTTATTAAGTTGGTTCTAAGCTTTCGGCTCTCATGGGCCATCTTCAGAGAGGTTACAGGGAGACGTTAACATAAAAACATCCACCATCAAAAATGATTTTATCTTGTGTTGACATAAAACTTTACTAAGCAACGATAACAGTTACCAAATAGCAAACGCAATTCGTAAATTTGTATTGCGGTTCTATGACGTCACGCCGCGTGAGAGCTCGAAATGTTAACAGAATCATATATTTAAATGCAATGTAATGTGTTATGATTAGATTTAAACGTGATTTTATTAAGTGTGGGTTGCTTTGATTTAATGTAGATGACCTCTAATATCTGAAGGTTCTTTTTACTGTGTGTATGAGTGAGTATTCTTGTATTGTCGACTAAAATCCGTCTGATATTACCTACATGGGTATGTTTTTCTAAATTAATGAAACTCTGATCAGAAAGGTGACAGGTAAGTCTACGGGAGAGCGTGGTTGTAGTAAAACCAATATATGTAGTAGATTTATTATTAGTACCAGAGATAGAATCACTGAACGGCATGTAAATTGATACACGACATTGGTTTTCTGTAGAGGATTTAGTTGTGTGGTTGTAGGCTTATTAGAGACTATGAGGTCAATTGTTTTAAATATTTTATATGATGAGCTTAATTTGATTATTATTATTTATTGGCTTAACATTTCTACGTATTATGTTTTTGAAAGGTTTACATAATAATTATAAACAAGATGAAAAGGAAGATTAAATAATACCTTTAAACAAATTCTGCCGGAGAAGGTGTATTTTCGTAAATAAAATTTTTCGAATATTTAGGCCGGTAGACGAAAATAAATAATAAATATACATTCTGTTTAATAAATAAACGGAACGTCTAAATATGGGTATCTACTAAAAATAACGTTTAAATGATAAAATCAGTCGAATAAATAATTAAAAAAATTAATCACTATATATATATATATATATATATATGTTTGCGCAGAATCATTTCTTTCATTAAATACGACCGACAAGGAAGACAATTATGTTTGTATTAATTTTAAGCTTGTATTGAACGCTCCTTTCAAAATAACTCAAAAATAATTTACTAGCTCACAGCCAAAACAGTAGGAAAAAAAAAACAACAGCAGAGACAAAAACACTCTTGAAATTGGCTATAAATGTAGCTGAAAGCGCTTGGTTAAATTACGAACAATTTTTGTATACCCTCACTCTTACAAGATGGATAAAATGTAAGGATACTGGAAAAACTTCATAAAAATTAAATAAATTTTCCTTTTCTAATCTGTATTTAATAATAATAATAATAATAATAATAATAATAATAATAATACATATATATATATATATATATATATATATATATATATATATATATATATATACTAGCAGTATAGCCCGGCGTTGCTCGGGTGTAATGACGGCTTTAAAACTAATTCATGGTCCTGGAGCTCAGACTCTTTGGACGTTGGCACGAAAGACTGAAAAGCAATAGTTGCTTCCAGTTAAAGCGGAACCGTAGACTGAAAGAATGGATATAAGTCAAATTTTGATTTCTTCACTATTGTAAGAACTGCAACCTTGAAACTTCTGAATATCGTTTCTTATGTCTTTGTCTATGAGTGTATCAAATTTGATTAAAATCGGACCACTCCTTCTATAAGCCGATTTTTTTGATTATCGATATTTATCGGGGGTACCTCGACATAAAACCTAGCTAAGAACACTCGCAGACGCTTATAGTACAACTGTGTAAATTTTCAAGAAAATCGGTTCAGCCGTTTCGGAGTCTATAGGTAACGGACACACACACGCACACACACACAGGCACACACAGAGACACAGTTCCATTTATAAATAAGTTTAGATAGATATTTCTGTTGTCTAGACATGTCAAAAATATAATGAGTAACCTTAATCAGAAATGCATAGAAACTAATCTAAGAAAATATGTTTGTGTAAAAGTTTTCACTCACCGTTGCGTTGGCTCCCAATTCATTAATCTTTGGTCCCGTCATTAATATTTTATTAACTGACCTGTAAAAAAAACAAAAACAAAAGAAACAAAATTACAGTTTGAAAAAGCCTCCTTTTCTTCCCAAGACATTTTAATCATTCAAACAAGCAAACGAACAAATAACACATAATTCTCGGTAATTGCCACATTTTAAAAGAAAAATTGCATAACGTTATATAAATTTTTATATGAATTTTTATATAAATTTTTATATAAATTTTTATATGAATTTTGATATAAATTTTGATATGAATTTTGATATAAATTTTGATATAAATTTTTATATGAATTTTGATATAAATTTTTATATGAATTTTGATATGAATTTTGATATAAATTTTTATATAAATTTTTATATGAATTTTGATATAAATTTTTATATAAATTTTTATATGAATTTTGATATAAATTTTTATATAAATTTTTATATGAATTTTGATATAAATTTTGATATGAATTTTGATATAAATTTTTATATTAATTTTTATATGAATTTTGATATAAATTTTTATATTAATTTTCATATGAATTTTTATGTAAATTTTAATATAAATCTTTATATGAATTTTTATATAAATTTTTATATAAGTTTTTATATAAATTTTTATGTGAATTTTTCTATGTCAGAAACAGAAAAAGATGTATGACAAATTGGAAAAGGTTTTGTGACGCGTTTCATCTGTTAGGACTTCAACGTAAAGAAACGCAAGCCGATGAAGTCCTCATGGATAAAACGCACCACAAAAACTTTTTCGAATTTGTCACACATCTTTTCTTTCAAATTCAGTCAGTCAGTTAAGTGCCATACGTGATACACGCTTGGGTGACCACTTCTCAAAAGAGACATGACTGATTGGGCAAAACATAATTCCGCATTAGGTTGCCATTACTTTCTGCAGTAGACTGGTTGCAAGCCAAGGCTATAGAACCCAATATGTCCTGTTATTTAACCCATACCTGGAGGGAATAGACGGATTAATACTTTTCCCAAGGGTATTTGCGCGTAAGTCATTGCACTGAATTCAACTGAAATTCGAACTCTGTAACAAAGATATATTGTTTTTTTTTTCTTCAAATCGGTGTAGAACTAAAGATGAAAAGGGGAAAAGTTCTATTTTTAATCAATTTACTTCAGACGCTAGGAGGTACTGGGACTGAAAGAAAATTAAATTTTTTTAGAAGAAACCGGAAGCTAAATCCTAAACACGAAACAAAAGATCAACCTCTAATACTGTTCAAAATGATGAAAGCAATGAAACACAAAGGTTCTATGTACAGAATTAATTGGAAATTAGGACGAAAACAAATAAAAAACATAATAACAAAGAGATGAAATATCTGATGGCCTAATTAATGTATGGAGCACCCGGTGGGAATTTAGCTCACTACTCAACTGCAATGGCGAGGAAAACCATCCTAACACTGTGTTACGGCGCTCGATAAATTCTCCGAATATAATTTTTGAAATATATTAGAATGTTTTTCCATAAATGTTTTTCCATAATCTTGGAATTATTTCGAACTTTTGTTCTCATCTTGGTTGATATAACAGACACAACGTTTCGACCAAGTACCCTCTGCTCATCATCAGATGTCCATAGATCGGCTGATGTGGAGTATCTCGTTGATTATTGCAAAATATCCACTGAAATCAATCATTGTTCTTTCATGTTGGAATTTTTTACTCTCACTACCAAGTCTAAGGATCGAACTCATGACCACTAGAGGATACTAACACATGTATAACCAACATATATCCACTACGCCGAAGGACTTTAGTGGTGTATTTTTGGAGCCTTTTATATTCAGTGTCAGATGGATTTTGACAACTGGATTATGTTAGTGGGTTCGTGCCTTGTCATAATTTTGTATTTATTACTGAGATGAGTAATTTTCAATAATCTTAGAATTATTTCGAACTTTTGTTTTCATCTTGGCTAATATAGGTGTTATGATAGACACAACGTTTCGACCATAATTCCAAGAATTATTGAAATAATTGATGATGACCAAAGGGTACTTGGTCCAAACGTTGTGTCTATCATAACACCTGTATCAACAAAGATGAGAACAAAAGTTTGAAATAATTCCAAGATTATTGAAAATTAATCATCTCAGAAATATATACAAAATTCTTCTTTTATGTGCCTTGTTCTTTCAGGGCGTAGACGATCATGGCTTTCCACATCTCCCTATCCCTGGCGGCTTTTAGCACGCTTTCTTCTGTTACACCATGCAACCCTCGTTCCCTCGTCCACCTGATCAGGTCCTTCAGATATGTTTTTCCCTAGTCTTTTTTCCCCTCTATCTGGTCTGTTAGTATCAGGTTCTCCAAGCCCTCCTTCCTCGTTACATGCCCCAGGAACTTTAGCTGTCTCTTCCTGATGCTCAGTATTAATTTCCTTTTCGTTTCCATTCTTTCCAATACCTCATTGCTGCTCACATGATATTCGCAGCATCCTTCTGTA
This sequence comes from Ascarosepion bandense, assembly GCA_037127315.1. Classification (NCBI taxonomy): domain Eukaryota; kingdom Metazoa; phylum Mollusca; class Cephalopoda; order Sepiida; family Sepiidae; genus Ascarosepion; species Ascarosepion bandense. Next base: position 1,764,722 of record JBBBDQ010001958.1, read on the forward strand.
GAACCACATTTCAGCTGCGTCACGTTTTTCCTTCATCTTCGAAGATATTGTCCAGCATTCACTGCCATATTGAAGAACTGACATCACATAGCAATTCAGTACTCTCTTCTTTGTTTCTAGCGAAATTGTCCTGTTTCTTAATACTTTACTCAGCTTCTGGAATGCGTCCTTCGCCATGCCAATTCGCATTAGGATCTCCGTGTCGCACTTTCCGTCTTCTGTTATAACACTTCCCAGTTATTTAAATTTTCATTATTTTTTACGGTGAAAAAGAATGAAAATTTATTGTACTAATCTACGCACCTTAGTATAACCAATAACTGCACTTTGTAGCCTTTACCTTTATGCCCTTTCCTGTAAAATTTGGTTTCGATCGATCTCTGTGTGGTTATTTTAGAGGAGGTGACAGACGGACTAACAGAAGTCACAGAAATTTTATATAGAGACTAGCAGTATAGCTCGGCGTTGCTCGGGTGTAATGAAAGCTTTAAAACTAATCCATGGTCCTGGAGCTCAGATTCTTTGGACGTTGGCACGAAAGACTAAAAACAATAGTTGTTTCCAGTCAATGCGAAACCGTAAATTGAAAAAAAAAAAAAATGAATGGATTTCCGGTATCGATGTCAAATAAGTTTTCCGTCGTAAACAGAATTTTGAAGGCTAAATAAGTCCTCTGAGTAAATGGTATCATGGCTGAGACTAATAACTACAATTATACCTACTCAGAGCAAAACCCGAAGCAAAAACCAAAATAAAAGGGCTGAAAACTTGATTTTGATCAGACCCGATAGGATATAGGGGTATCGACTTTTAATATCGGAGTCAAATAAGTCATTTAAGGTTAAAGTAACCTAAGTAAGTCCATGAAAACTTATCGTATCCATCTAGAGTAAAATTGGAGAAAATGAGCCATACTTATGGCTGAATATCGGTATTTGATCAGATTCGATAGTATGTCGGGGGTATCGATTTCCGATATCGGGAAAAATTAGACGTATGTGATCTACTAATGTCTGAAACTAAAAACTATAATTTTACCAAGTTAGAGCAAATTCTGCAGCAAGAACCACTATAAACGAGCTGAAATGCTGATCTTGATTAGACCAGATCGGATATCGGTGCATCGATTTCCGATATCGGGGAGAATCTGAATAAATAGGTAGCCAATGATCTGACCGGAAGCCTAAAGAATGTTTGTGTGAAGTTTGGTAAGAATCGGATAAAAGTTGTGGATTTGTATAAAGGACAGACAGACAGACAGACAGACAGACAGACAGACAGACAGACATCTTGCCTTTTATATATATAGATGTTTCCAATTAAGATGTAATAATTTGGGACTGTTCAGCTTATAGCAACAGCAAAAAAACTGACCCCCACTTTATATACACAGGAAACCTATCAATTTACCGATGCCAAATCAAATGATGGTATAATTTGTTGGTTGTATGTACAATAAGTTATCCCGAGGATTATTTAATATCTAATTTGGTATGGGACACTCAGTGTGATTGGAACTCATGACTCATGTTCACTGAGAATAGACTTCCTAACTACTGCACCACCCTGATGCACCCTGATATTACACCACCCTACTTAAATCATTACTGTTGTTAGGCTTTCAAATATGAGCGTTTGAATTATTTTGCAAATTATTAAACTATCAGATAGTAATTTTGGCCAGACCAATTTATTACATAATAGCTATAGAAAACTGAGCCCGCACTTTATGTCTATAAGAAACACATGAATTCACCCATGTCATAAAAAATAGCATTCTTGAGTTATTTGATGTCGAATTTTGCATGAGTCACCCAGTGAGAATCAAACTCAATATTCAGTTGCAACGACCAACAAGATAAGCCTCTCACCGAACACAGTAGTTTTTCACTCCAAGCAAGGCAATAAAGCTACTAAGAAGCAAGGCACTGCTGAAAGGGAAAGCGTAAGATAGAGAGAACAATAAAAGAACATGAATTAAGAAGACAAAGGGTAACGATTGACATTTCGTTTAAATCTTTGAAGATCGTAGTTGAGAGGAAAGCAAATTTTGTTTTTTGGGGGGAGTTCGCTATTTGTCTATAGCTGAGATTATACTAGGAGCTACCACCTCGGGTCAGGGTGAACCTGGGAACAACAGCAATTCAGAGGTGGTTCCATGCTCCTCACAACCTCCCAATCAGATGCCTTGCTACCACTCCGGGTCAGGGTGGACCTGGGAACAACAGCAATTCAGAGGTGGTTCCATGCTCCTCACAACCTTCCAATCAGAGGCCTTGCTACCACCTCGGGTCTGGGTGGACCTGGGAACAACAGCAATTCAGAGGTGGTTCCATACTCCTCACAACCTCCCAATCAGAGGCTTTGCTACCACTCCGGGTCAGGGTGGACCTGGGAACAACAGCAATTCAAAGGTGGTTCCACGCTCATCAAAACTTTTAATCGCCCTTGTTGTCGGATGTATTTTGTCGTCATATTCAAGACTATTACACGAGAAAAGTATTTAGCCTTTCAAGAGATAATTATAAAGGAAAAAATGATTATCATTGAATTCACTCTCTCGCAGCTGAGGCAACCTTTTGTTCATTAGGTGCAAAAACAGGATTTTTTCTTTTCTTCCCAAGAATTTTAATCATTCAAACAAGTAAATCTAAACTTATTTATAAATGGAACTTTGTGTGTGTGTGTGTGTGTGTATTCGTTACCTATAGACTCCGAAACGGCTGAACCGATTTTCTTGAAAATTTACACAGTTGTACTATAAGCGTCTGTGAGTGTTCTAAGCTAGGTTTTGTGACGAGGTACCCCCGATAAATATCGAAAATCGATAATCGAAAAAATCGAGTTATAGAAGGAGTGGCCCGATTTTAATCAAATTTGATACACTCATAGACAAAGACATAAGAAACAATATTCAGAAGTTTCAAGGTTGCAGTTCTTACAATAGTGCAGAAAATCGATAATATATATATATATTGTAAGGCAATATGTTTGTGTGTGTGTCTGTTTGTTTATCTACCTGTATGTCTGTATTTTTTTTTCAGCCCTTTTATTTTAGTTTTTGCTTCGGGTTTGGCTCTAAGTAGGTATAATTGTAGTTTTTAGTCTCAGCCATGATACCATTTACTCAGAGGACTTATTTAGCCTTCAAAATTCAGTGTACGACGAAAAAAATTATTTGATATCGATACCAGGAAATCAAACTTTGACTTATATCCATTGATTTTTTTTTCAGTCTACGGTTTCGCTTTAACTGGAAACAACTATTGCTTTTTAGTCTTTCGTGCCAACGTCCAAAGAGTCTGAGCTCCAGGACCATGGATTAGTTTTAAAGCTTTCATTACACCCGAGCAACGCCGGGTTATACTGCTAGTGAATAAATAAGAGATAACTCTCGATAATTGTGTTTACTTTTTCTTTACTAGAGAGGAAAGTAACTGGACTCACGGCATGTTTAAAAAGAAGACCTATCACTGGGTGGATTAAAATTCCTGTAGACTGATCTCCGTAACTATGGATGCCAACAATCTAGGCATTCGAAAACTCTTACACGAAAAGTCTGAGACGTGTAGGGAGAAAAATGATGCCAGGGCGCACATTTCAATTTAATATCGTTGACTACCGTTAAGAGGTAAAAAATCCTTAGCTCACCGCTTCTGGTACCGATCTACGAGGTTTGTCTCAAAAGTAACGGGACAGGGTGTAATGCATGACCTATGGACGAAAGACGGGTAAGCGAATTGTGTTATCATCTAAAACAGTGCTACTCAAAGTGTGGTACGCTTACCGTCGCCGGTACGCGAGCCATCGTCTGCCGGTACGCCGAGATTTTCAAACATACATCTCATTTTGGATTGATAATTATTTTTCGTATATTTTCATTCATTTATTTTTTGTCTTATCGAAAATCATTGTCAAAATCAAAGAAAATGGTGAATATTGGAAAAAAAAGTTTAGTCATATGGATATTTTAAATACGTCTTAAATTAATTAAAATTAATATTTTATTTTACTGTTTGTCTATTTTTTTAGAAGATTAATGCTTTTATTAAATTCAAATAGTTTACGAAGTATTAATATTAACTTTCTATATTTTTTCTGGATTTTTAAAAATATATACCCTCGAAACCAGTGGCCATAACTAATATAGCACAAATATGGTACCGGTCAATGGCACACTGGGAAGACTTGTTACGTCAATGATGACTACCCTTTGAATGAACAAGATATCATGTCCTCATGTTTATTACAGATAGTCTCAAAATGTCCCTGAAATAGTACATATCTCAAAAAAAAAAAAAAAAAATCCGGGGTTCACAGTCCCCCCAACTCTTACTCTGCTGGATTGGCTTGCTTGCTTGCCGGTCCCTGGTGGATGTGGCGGACCGGTAGTTTAAAAAAAACTACCGGTCCGCCACATCAGATAGTTTGAGAAGCACTGATCTAAAATGTTAACCTGGAGTCAGTCAGTTAAGTACCATACGTGAAACACGCTTGGGCGATCATGTCTCAAAACAGACATGACTGACTAGGCAGAAGATTATCCCTCAGTAGGTTTCCATTGCTTTTTGCGGTAGACTAGTTGCCAGCCAAGGCGATAGAAACCAATCTGTCCTATTATTTAACCCATAACTGGAGAGAAGAGACGGATTAATACCTTTCCCAAGGGTATTTGTGCGTAAGTGAATGCAAGGAATTCAACTGAAATTCGAACTTGGCTCCCCGATTTCTCGTTCCGAGCCGACATCCACTGCACCACAACGCACATTCTGGAGTATATAGCTGTAATCTTAGCGTTTGCTTCGCTAAATGCGCGAGAAGAGACGAGAGTTGTGATAGGACAAATCATGGTATCCTACAAGGTTCCACTTTAAGTAACATACGAGGCAGACAGAGGAATAATTGGGTTGATAACATCACTGAATGACATTAGCACGCAGTCGAGACATGTGGAGGGAGTTGTACAGCTTTCCAGCGATCCTATAACCACAACCGGTTATGGGATGAAGATGTCAGTCCAGAGCTCAAGAGCTTGGAGAGAAGATGCACGCTGGTAAGCTAGCTGAAAGATAATGAGAAAGAAGAATCGAAGTCTGTTTCTTCTGCTCTCAGCCCCCCACCCCCAACTGATTGAAGTAGTCGTAGTTGGTATTTGTCTCTGCTACTATTGACACTGTCAGCTCTCTGCCTTCGGGCGGAGAGCGCGCTTTGCCTTCGGGCAGAGAGCACTAACCTAGTCGTGGTTCCGCTGAAAGATAGAATCACGAGTGGGAAAAGATAGACAAATACTTTTGGCCTGGCTATATGGCCGGGAAGACCCACAATAAAAAGACCTTGTGTCACATCTAGCCTTGCGTGGGAAGGTTGGTAAATACCGTTGGTCAGCCGGCATTTGCTGCTGCGACTATGACACTGTCTGCACTCTGCCTTCGGGTGGAGAGCGCTCTCTGCCTCCGGGCGGAGAGCACTAACCCAGTTGTGGTTCCGCCGAAGGATAGAATCACGACTGGGGAAAGATAGATAGATATTTTTTGCCTGGCTATATGGCCGGGAAAACCCACATTAAAAAGACCTCGTGCCACATCTCGCCTTAAGTGAGAAGGTGGGTAAATACCGTTGTAAAGCAGTTGCCTACAGTAGTAGTCGCAACCGCTACTATTGACACTGTCTGCTCTCTGCCTTCGGGTGGAGAGCGCTCTCTGCCTTAGGACGGAGAGCACTAATCCAGTCGTGGTTCCGCCGAAGGATAGAATCACGACTGGGGAAAGATAGACAGATATTTTTGGCCTTGCTATATGGCCGGGAAAACCCACATTAAAAAGACCTTGTGTCACATCTCGCCTTAAGTGGGAAGGTGGGTAAATACCGTTGATTATCAGTCACAACTGCATGTGATGTTATATGCGCAGATCTTGGTAATATCTTACTTGGTTGCAGAGCGTGTACGAAAAGAAAAAGGTACCATGATTCTCTGTTAAATGATATTAATAAACAAGGAACATAACCGTACTGTGTATTGAAGTGTAATACTATATAGGATGTGCCTTGTGTTGCAATGGATATCGGCTCGATATGGAGAGCCGAGTTCGAATTCAAGTCGAATTCGTTTCATTCATTTTCGCACATATACTCTTTGGAAAGGTTTTAATCCATATCTTCTCCCTCCAACTTTGGGGTGAATAGCTGGACAGGTTGGGTTCTACGACAGAAAGAATTGGCAACATACTACGAGAAAATTTTCTACCTAGTCCTGGATCGAAAGAGACATGATCGCCGAAACGTGTATCACGTATGGTACTTAACTGACTGACTGACTATATTGGCTACTAAGTCTCATTGATTTACTGCTGAAATAGTTAAATGTAACCGTCGGTTCTATTCTGATAGTTTCTTTTCTCATATTTCACATATATGGAAACCTCTATCGATTTCTTGCTTCCTTGTCAACTACGCTCTTTACATTTAATTGAATACTGCTTCCATATCTGGTCTGTTGTTCATATATATCTCGAAATTATTGAAGAATTAAAATTATGAAGAAATCTAGTATAGATTTTAACACAACATAGAAACCAATGTTCATAAAAACAAAATTTAGCAAAACAGGACTTTATACAATGCCATTTAAAGATAGGGTACCTCGATGTGGTGTAACGGCTATCAATTCGCTAGAATCATTACAATTGAGTAGTGGGTTCGATCCTCACTAGGTGCCCCATACTTTCGAACTTTAAATCTTTAAATGGCAATGGTGATTTTCTAAGCGCAACTTAGAAAATCAATAATACCATTGACAAAGGATCAGCTCTCTTATTTTGAACTCATGACAATAATCGCAGACAAATGATAGACTCCTCCAGTTCCTTGTTGATAGTCTTTGATGTGCCGTGTCTCTTGAGGATTTGGTGATATGGCTCTCGACAACTTTCTATCCTTTGTACCCATAAGTAATGTTTGTCCCCTTACTATCCATCCTGTTTCTTGTTCTACTAACTATTTGCACATGATCGTTAGGTAGGTTACTCTATTTTCCCTCTGCTCGTCTTCCTCTTCAATATGACCTTTGAGTGTTATATTCTCGAAGCCCACTTTTCTTCATTAGATGTCCTAGAAATGTCAACAGCCTCTTTCTGGTTCTAAGTATAATTGTATCCTTATCTGCCATTGGTATTCTCTGCATCTTTCTGTCGAACCACATCGCTTTTGCCTCAAGTCTCCTCTTCTTCGTATGTGATTAATTGCCTGTCATAAAGGAGGGTTGATATGACATAGAAGTTCAGCACACTGTTTCCAACGAAATGTTCCTATTTCTTAATATTATGTTTAGTCTTTGAAATGTTTTTGTCGCTATTTCAATGCATGTTTTTTGTTGGAACTAGTAACAAAAGACTTTAACGTTCAGCCCAGTGATTCATATGATGCTATGTTTGAACAAAGTAAAAGAAATGTGCGTAGCGGTGTATCGGCTCGGAAAGAGAAATCGGAGAGCCGAGTTCGAACTCCAGTTGAATTCGTTGCATTTACAGTATTTACATTATTCGAACTATTGTCTTCATCTTTTTGCCATTTGTTCGACGTTTCGGTCTTTGTACGCTCCGGCCTTCTTCAGGTGCTGGGAATTTCGAACCGAACTATTTATTACAATCACTTGGGTATATGAACTCCATTCCTTGCCTAATGCCTCTTCTGGAAGTCATGAGTTATCTCCCTCTAATTCTGTAAATTACTTGTTCACCACTGCTGTAGCCTGGTATTGAACTCACAACTCTTTGGGTCAAGTCACAAGAACTAACCAACGTCTATATTCACTGGGCCATGTATCATTAAGGACGTTGCATTTACTCACGCACAAATACTCTTGGGAAAGGCATTAATCCGTCTCTTCTACCACCAGCCATGGGTTAAATAGCAGAACAGATTGGGTTCTATAACCAGTCTACCGCAGGAAAATCTGCCTATTCAGTCATGTCTCTAATTGAGACATGATCGCCCAAGCGTGTATCACTTATGGCATTTAACTAACTGACTGACTGACTGACTGACTGACTGAAAAAAAGAACAGCCCGAGAAAGATAAAAAATGTTAAGCAAATTCTAAAAGCAGAATGCAAATTTTACCTGAAGAAGGATGAACAAATCGACTGAAACGATGTGTTTATATTGTGTTTTTCTTTTTTTTTTTAATTCATATTTTTCGGACCAAATCTTCAACTATTTTAGAAATACTGTTCCAAAGGTTATAAAATACTTTATTTTAAGATAGAAAGCATTATTATTATTATTATTATTATTATTATTATTATTATTATTATTATTATTATCGCTGATGTGTTCTGGTTGGGTGTAGGGTTGCCCCCGGTTTGGTTCCATTCAAGTTTTCGCTGATGTTCTCGCCCACGAATAGACTGACGAGCGTGTGAATGTTTAACAGTGGTAAAGGGTAGGGTACGGTGTATAGGTTATCGCTTTTCTACTCCATCGCCCTTTGAAACATGGCTGCAATTAATTACGTTGACGAACATTCAGTTCGCTTATTCTATCTGCCCGAACCCCTTAGTTCGCGCACGCGCACACACTCACACGTACACTCTAAAGAAAAACGCACGCGCTTACGGCCAAGATCGCGTTGAAACACCGCTTTTCGCACAATCATCAAAGTTAAGCCTGGTCAGTACCTAGATGGGTAACCGCTTTCGAATATCAATTTCCCACCACCGCAACGTAGCTTCCCTGTGCCTTTTTTAATAAATATTTTCGTAGTAATTGTTTCGATGAGCTTTGCACTTTGGTACCCTAGACTTTATGAATTTAAGCGCATTGCTAGAGTGGCGGCAAGGTCTTATCATTTTACAAATGAAATTTTAACAGTAAGTTCTATGCTAACAGTTTCTTCTTACTCGTGAAACTATCGTTGCGCTTCCTATTTTTATGCTATTGCAGAGGCGGATACGATACACTACGGTATTATTCAGCACAATATCCCGTGCTAAACGGATATACACAGAATAGTTCAATAGTTACAATGACATACAAAAAGAACAACACAGAGAGGAGGGGTTTAGATCGCAATAGTCGCGGAAGTAATCAGTCCGTATATTACTTGAACGACATTCGAATATTACGCCTCGAATGCTACTATTCTTTACATTAAAAGATCATTTCAGACAATGGGCCATTCCATAATTGAGAGTGCTGCAGAGGTATCAGCCACTCTACAACAATATTCCATTCAACTTTTATGTCCGAAAATTTAAATTCAATGTCAATCCTTATATTCTGTCTTCTTAATTCCTCTTCCTTTTATGATTCTTTCACCTTAATAATCTTTGCTTTTCTCGTATTCTTTCACACTCTCTTGCGTCTTAATGGCTTTGACTGTTATCCTCATCTTTGTTATCATAATCATGACGTTTCGGTTGTTGTAAGCTCTGGTATTCTTCAGAATCTGTCTGTATTTCTGAGATGAGCTATTGTAATTATTTACATTATTTAGATTGTTCGGACTGTTATCCTCATGTTTGTTGCAACAATCATGACGTTTCGGTTGTCGTAAGCTCTGGGCTTCTTCAGAATCTGTCTGTATTTCTGAGATGAGCTATTGTAATTATTTACATTATTTAGATTGTTCGAACTGTTATCCTCATCTTTGTTGCCATAATCATGACGTTTCGGTTGTTGTAAGCTCTGGGCTTCTTCAGAATCTGTCTATATTGTTCTGCCTGTCGTCATATTCTCAATATTTCAGCTGTTGTGTGCTTTGACCTTCTGCAGTTGATTGGAATTTCGAACTGAACCCTTTATTTCATTCACGTTTTATTTTCATTTCACGGGGTAGATCTTTCAAGGTTCCCTGTGCCGCTCCAGTAAGTACCTGACTTCGGCTATGCTCTCTAGAATAGCTAGATCAGATTGAAAATGGGTACTGATGCTTTATCTGTGCAGGTGTAGCCCAGTTTTTTCTCTCCAGTCTTGGTAGACTCCAAAAGCATCTACGTGACCGTGTAGGTTATTATCTTCAACCCTACTACCCCTTTCCAACAAACGAAATGTTGCAAGACTTTCGCTACTCTATCGCTATTTCCACGGAAAATATTCAGAAGAGCTACATTCCTTATTTCCATCAACTCTAACCCTCACAACTAAGTCCCCTCCCCACATCACATACAGGTTCTTCACACGAACCATTACTTTGTGGCTTTATCTCCCTAGAGGGTGCTTTCTCAATTACTATAATCTTAACCTGTTCAAATCTAGGGTTAAACGCTATTTTTTCACGCATATTCTCATAAACAGTGCCTCTTATATCAATCTTATTGACAACAAACTCCTTCAGTAAACATCTACCTTGAGTGTCTCTTTGGTCTTGTATATAGTGAAAATTAGTAAAACAAAACTAAGTTTTAAGAGAAATAACAATTGCAAGGAAACACTAAGAAAAAGACAGTTAAAATTTGTAAGGAAAGAGAACCTAGAAAATATAACACACACTAAGCATATTGAAGGCAACAGAAGCAGGCAGTAAAGAAAGAGGAATCTAGGTGGGGGATACTAAAATCAAGAAGATACAAAAATTTAAATACGTGGGAAGTGTTCTAACAAGAGATGGAAATTGTGACACAGAGATCCGAAGGCGAATTGGCATGGCGAAGGACGAGTTCCAGAATCTGAGTAAAGCATTAAGAAACAGGACAATTTCGCTAGAAACAAAGAGAGTGCTAGATTGCTATTTGATGTCAGTTCTTCAATATGGCAGTGAATGCTGGACAATATCATCGAAGATTAAGGAAAAACTTAAGACAACTGAAATGTGGTTCTACAGAAGGATGCTGCGGATATCATGGATCGAGCATGTGAGCAATGATGAGGTTTTGGAAAGGATGGAAACGAAAAGGAAATTAATACAGAGCATCAGAAAAAGACTTGAAGCAGCTGAAATGTGGTTCTACAGAAGGATGCTGCGGATATCATGGATCGAGCATATGAGCAATGATGAGGTTTTGGAAAGAATGGAAACGAAAAGGAAATTAATACAGAGCATCAGAAAAAGACTTGAAGCAGCTGAAATGTGGTTCTACAGAAGGATGGTGCGGATATCATGGATCGAGCATGTGAGCAATGATGAGGTTTTGGAAAGGATGGAAACGAAAAGGAAATTAATACAGAGCATCAGAAAAAGACTTGAAGCAGCTGAAATGTGGTTCTACAGAAGGATGGTGCGGATATCATGGATCGAGCAGGTGAGCAATGATGAGGTTTTGGAAAGGATGGAAACGAAAAGGAAATTAATACAGAGCATCAGAAAAAGACTTGAAGCAGCTGAAATGTGGTTCTACAGAAGGATGGTGCGGATTTCATGGATCGAGCATGTGAGCAATGATGAGGTTTTGGAAAGGATGGAAACGAAAAGGAAATTAATACAGAGCATCAGAAAAAGACTTGAAGCAGCTGAAATGTGGTTCTACAGAAGGATGCTGCGGATATCATGGATCGAGCATGTGAGCAATGATGAGGTTTTGGAAAGGATGGAAACGAAAAGGAAATTAATACAGAGCATCAGAAAAAGACTTGAAGCAGCTGAAATGTGGTTCTACAGAAGGATGCTGCGGATATCATGGATCGAGCATGTGAGCAATGACGAGGTTTTGGAAAGGATGGAAACGAAAAGGAAATTAATACAGAGCATTAGAAAAAGACTTGAAGCAGCTGAAATGTGGTTCTACAGAAGGATGCTGCGAATATCATGGATCGAGCATGTGAGCAATGATGAGGTTTTGGAAAGGATGGAAACGAAAAGGAAATTAATACAGAGCATCAGAAAAAGACTTGAAGCAGCTGAAATGTGGTTCTACAGAAGGATGGTGCGGATATCATGGATCGAGCATGTGAGCAATGATGAGGTTTTGGAAAGGATGGAAACGAAAAGGAAATTAATACAGAGCATCAGAAAAAGACTTGAAGCAGCTGAAATGTGGTTCTACAGAAGGATGCTGCGGATATCATGGATCGAGCATGTGAGCAATGATGCGGTTTTGGAAAGGATGGAAACGAAAAGGAAATTAATACAGAGCATCAGAAAAAGACTTGAAGCAGCTGAAATGTGGTTCTACAGAAGGATGGTGCGGATTTCATGGATCGAGCATGTGAGCAATGATGAGGTTTTGGAAAGGATGGAAACGAAAAGGAAATTAATACAGAGCATCAGAAAAAGACTTGAAGCAGCTGAAATGTGGTTCTACAGAAGGATGCTGCGGATATCATGGATCGAGCATGTGAGCAATGATGAGGTTTTGGAAAGGATGGAAACGAAAAGGAAATTAATACAGAGCATCAGAAAAAGACTTGAAGCAGCTGAAATGTGGTTCTACAGAAGGATGCTGCGGATATCATGGATCGAGCATGTGAGCAATGATGAGGTTTTGGAAAGGATGGAAACAAAAAGGAAATTAATACAGAGCATCAGAAAAAGACTTGAAGCAGCTGAAATGTGGTTCTACAGAAGGATGCTGCGAATATCATGGATCGAGCATGTGAGCAATGATGAGGTTTTGGAAAGGATGGAAACGAAATGGAAATTAATACTGAACATCAGAAAAAGACTTGAAGCAGCTGAAATGTGGTTCTACAGAAGGATGCTGCGAATATCATGGATCGAGCATGTGAGCAATGATGAGGTTTTGGAAAGGATGGAAACGAAAAGGAAATTAATACTGAACATCAGAAAAAGACTTGAAGCAGCTGAAATGTGGTTATACAGAAGGATGCTGCGAATATCATGGATCGAGCATGTGAGCAATGATGAGGTTTTGGAAAGGATGGAAACGAAAAGGAAATTAATACAGAGCATCAGAAAAAGACTTGAAGCAGCTGAAATGTGGTTCTACAGAAGGATGCTGCGGATATCATGGATCGAGCATGTGAGCAATGATGAGGTTTTGGAAAGGATGGAAACGAAATGGAAATTAATACAGAGCATCAGAAAAAGACTTGAAGCAGCTGAAATGTGGTTCTACTGAAGGATGCTGAGGATATCATGGATCGAGCATGTGAGCAATGATGAGGTTTTGGAAAGGATGGAAACAAAAAGGAAATTAATACAGAGCATCAGAAAAAGACTTGAAGCAGCTGAAATGTGGTTATACAGAAGGATGCTGCGAATATCATGGATCGAGCATGTGAGCAATGATGAGGTTTTGGAAAGGATGGAAACGAAAAGGAAATTAATACTGAACATCAGAAAAAGACTTGAAGCAGCTGAAATGTGGTTATACAGAAGGATGCTGCGGATATCATGGATCGAGCATGTGAGCAATGATGAGGTTTTGGAAAGGATGGAAACGAAAAGGAAATTAATACTGAACATCAGAAAAAGACTTGAAGCAGCTGAAATGTGGTTATACAGAAGGATGCTGCGAATATCATGGATCGAGTATGTGAGCAATGATGAGGTTTTGGAAAGGATGGAAACGAAAAGGAAATTAATACTGAACATCAGAAAAAGACTTGAAGCAGCTGAAATGTGGTTCTACAGAAGGATGCTGCGAATATCATGGATCGAGCATGTGAGCAATGATGAGGTTTTGGAAAGGATGGAAACGAAAAGGAAATTAATACAGAGCATCAGAAAAAGACTTGAAGCAGCTGAAATGTGGTTCTACAGAAGGATGCTGCGGATATCATGGATCAAACATGTGAGCAATGATGAGGTTTTGGAAATGATGGAAACGAAAAGGAAATTAATACAGAGCATCAAGAAGAGACAGTTAAAGTTCATGGGACATGCAATGAGGAAAGAGCGCTTGGAGAACCTGATACTAACAGGCCAGATAGAGGGAAAAAGAAACAGGGGAAAGCAGCGGATAACATATTTGAAGGACCTGATCAGGTTGATGACGGAACGAGGGTTGCGTGGTGTAACAGGAGAAAGCGTGCTAAGAGCCACCAGGCATAAGGGGACGTGGAAAGCCATGATCGCCTACGTCTGAAAAGACAGGGCACATATTTATTTGTGTATTTCAAGTGAAGAGGACTCAAAGTTTTTTTTATTTTTATTTTGAGTACTCTGGCATTTATTTTATTATAAACAGTGCTCAATATAATGAGTATTATAGAGCTTAATATAATAATATGGTTATATATCAATTTTACATTGCAACATGGAAATTTCTATGTTTCGAGAACCTATTTCGAAACAAATTTCCATGTCGCAATGTAAAATTGATATATAGCCATATAATTATATTATAATAATTTATGTATATATTTATATACACGGACTGTTGTCCTCATCTTTATTGCTGTTATCATGACGTTTCGACTGTTGTGTCTTCCGGTCTCCATCAGGTGCTTGTTGATCCGGGTAATCTTCAGGGAATTTCGAACTGAACCCTTTATGCAATGTACGGGGTAGATTTTTGTCATTACGTTAACCATGTCTCGGGATCTGCTCAGTCTGTCATGTCTCTTTTGAGACATGATTGCCTAAACATGTATCACGTCTGGCACTTAAATGACTGACTGGATATAATAGTTGGAATCATGATTAAGGCTTCTACTGGTCATAAAGTAGGGTATCGGTTTTCAGTTGTTACGAAGTAATAAACTGATCCCCCACTTATTGCTATATGATAATAGAATACATCTCTTCTCCCTCCAGTTATGAGTCAAATAACAGGACAGATTGGGTTCTATAACCTTGATTGGCAACCAGTCTACTGCAGAAAGCAATGGAGACCTACTGCGGGATGATCTTCTGTCTCTTTCGAGACATGATCGCCCAAGCGTGTTTCACGTATGACACTTAACTGACTGACTAGATTAGTATTAAGGTCCCACCCTTTTACCGACGAAATAGCTAAATGTAACTCTTTTACTCTAATAGTTTCTTTTCTCTTGCTTCCCGTTTGTGGAATTTCGGTTTGCTAGTTTCCCTGGTAGCTATAATTTCGAAAAAAGTTTAAATGCAACATCAGTTACCACCTTCTATGTTCTTGATTCCCATTCATCTCTTATCATTTCTTCGGCATCATCTGTATCTTGTTTTTTTAACCCCCTGCGCACCAGTGGCGGTCCTGTCTTGTTTTTCTATTCTATCTAAAGAATTTATTCTTTTGCCAAGTCTTTCACGCTTCCTTCTTCCATACAGCCACAGAAGCAGGTAGGTGTCTCGCCATTTTCCTCTGAACTTTTTTCCTTCGATATACCTTGTTAGTGTTAAATTCTCCAAGTCAACCTTACTCATTATGTATCCGTAGAATTTCGAGTGTCTGCTTCTAAGTATAAA
>JBBBDQ010001958.1:1782500-1797500 GCA_037127315.1 Ascarosepion bandense
TATATATATAGAGAGAGAGAGAGAGAGAGAGAGACAGACAGACAGACAGACAGACAGTTTAAGAGAAAGCTTATGGAGATCAAATGTATTCCGTGCGGCAGTGATATTTTATTTTTCAAATTGTTCATTCACCGTCGAGATTTTGGAAAATACAAGATTTTTAGAAATATTAAAAAAAAAAACCCAGAAAAAACGGTAACACAAAAAAAAGACAAAAATTTAATCTCCTGCGAACAAGACTGTTGTTTCAGTGCCTCTGTTATATAATTGTGAGACAAAGCCAACTTTGCTACCCTGCCACATTGATAGAATAAGAACTGATGCCTTTTATAAGTCGTACGCTTTCTTTTATTTCATCGTATTTCAATTTTTAAATAAAAGAAAAGTAAAAACATCTGTACACAATTCGTTTTCTATTTTAAGCCTTTCTCTAGATTCTATTCCGGGTGGCCGGGTAACTCCATCTCCCGCCTCAGCTAAGGACGGGATGACCTTTACTTAAACACCGAATAACTCCTTTTGGAACAGACAGAATCTCTTTCACGAGAGAATGGTTTCTAAACAAGAAGCGATCCTTCTGCTAGAAGTGAATCCACTTTTTCACCCTCATCTTTTATGCACCAAGTGACCCCTAGCACTGTACGCTCTCTTTAAGATATACATGTGACCCAAACCATCTTTAGAAGACACTTCGACTCCATCTGGATAAGTGAAGTACGTTTTTCTTTTTCCGAACAGAACATCGACGGGATCACTCAAAGAGCACTCGATGACCTATTCCGAGATAGATAACGATTCATATTTTCCCTGATTCTAAGTAAAAAAAAAAAAAAAAAAGGCTTATATTAAAAAAAAGAAAAAAAAGATGGGGTATAAATCTTTGATGTATGGTTTTTTTCTCTTCAGTGAATCGATTCTTGCAACGCGCGATTCTGTTGCCTGGACTACTTTTTTCAAAACATATATTTTTAAAGCGAAAGGAACTTCGATTTTTAGTTTTTATTGACATGAGCGCCATTTTATTTTGATTGAATGAAAAAAAAAAAAAACAAACCAAAAAAAAAAACAAAAAAAAACAAAAAAACAAAAAAACAAAACAAAACAAAAACAAAAAACAAAGAACCAAACAACACGATGATAATAAGCAAAGCATAAATACAGACACCAACGCAGCACAAATGCACAACGCACACTGATTCGCGCATGCGTACATATATGCAGACGCTTCCAAAGAAATGAGTCCTTTTAAAAACAGAAAGGAAAAAGTTTTTCCCCTTCTCTGCTTATATCATCGGAAATCTGGGGACACACGCATACAAAACGGATGTTTGCATACAAAGATCGTCGACGTCACACATACGCAAATACACATCAACAGCAATAATATTAATTTCACCTGCAAAAACTTGCAAAAAATTAAAAATGAATGTATTAATTAATATAAAAATTTCCTGCATAACAATTTATCCAAGTTATACACAGAAAGAATTTCAACCATTATTCAAATTTGAAAATTATACCGTACGTATTAAAATAAAAAAATAAATTATTTAAACAAAAACTTCTTGACAGTGCAATTATTGTTTTTTTGTCAAAATATTATCTTAAGCACTGAATTTTTTTCAAATATCTTCTTTTTAAAAATAATTGATCCTTCCTCAAATCCCTAACCATTCTTTATCTGCTTACGGCCATATCAATACACCAGTTCTCGCTCGATCACCGAAGTTAAGCAAAGTTGAGCCTGGTCAGTACTTAGATGGGTGACTGCTTGGGAATACCAGGTGCTGTAAGCCTATAGTGACGGAGGTGCAGTGGATATCGGCTCGGACAGAGAAATCGGTGAGCCGAGTTCGAATTCCAGATGAATACCCTGCATTCACTTAAGCACTGGTACCTTTAGGAAAGGTATTAATCCGTCCCTTCCCTCCAGTTATGTGTTAAATAACAAGTGTATCCCTGCCCTTAAAAACAAATCCCAATGTATCTTGATACTCGAAAAAGAAAAAAAAGTATTACTAGACACAAAACTTATATAAAAACAACAATAAATTGTTGAAAGAAAAAAAAAGTATTACCAGCAATAAAAAAAAAAATTAGTTGGCAATAAATGACCCGCCGAGGTTGATAAGTCACAAAAACAAAACAACCAACCAACCAACCAACATTCTTTATCTTCTATGTACCGTATCCCTTCAGGACGTTGGTGATCATGACCTTCCACATCTCCCTATTCCTGGTGGCTCTTAGCACGCTTTCTCCTGTTACCACAACCAAACCCCGCCCTGCCACTCGTCTACTCAAGCCTGTCAAGTATGTTATGCATTGCTTTACCCTGTCTCTCTTTTCCTCCATCTGACCTGTGAGTATCAGATTCTCCAATCCCTTCTTCCTCATTACATGAACTTCAACTGTCTTTTCCTGATGTTAAGTATTACGTTCCTTTTCGTTTCCATCTTCTCCAAAACCTCATCGTTGCTTGCATGCTTGATCCATTGTAACCTCAGTATCCTTCTGTAGATCCACATTTTGGTTGCTTCAAATCTTTCCTTAAACTTTGGGGAGATTTTCCAGAATTCACTGACATATTAAAGAACAGACGTCACATAGCAATCCAGTACTCTCTTCTTTGATTCTAGCAAAATGTTCTATCTTTCAATACTCTACTCAGCTTCTGGAATGCATCCTTACTCATGCCAATTCGCCTTCCGATCTCAGTGCCACACTTTGCGTCTTTTGTTAAAACACTTCCCAGGTATTTAAACTGTAGTTGGCATTTTGGGCTCCTAATCAATGAAAAATAAAACAAATAAACAGAAACTCTTAACTCATGACCTTTAAAAATTAATGAATTAAATCAATAAATAAACATTTTATTTGTGTGCAATTTTATTTTAGTGTTTTTAAAATATTTCAGAGATCTCCCTAATTCAAAATTTGAAAAGTTAACGTTACTTTTCTGTCTTTTAGTTCTCCGAATAATTACATGTTACTAAACACGTGTCTTGCTAAAGTTCCTCAAAGAAGGAAACTTTTTGGCATAAAAGAGTTACCTCCCTATTCTCTTATATATATATATATATATATATATATATATATATATATATATATATATATATAGTGATAGATGTAATCTGTGCTTAGTAGAAAAATCGGATATTAAAATATCATAGTCAAAATTTACTTTTAAATCAGAGAAATGAATTGGTTGGCAAGTGTCTACATAAAAGTAGATTTAAATTTCCTTAATATGAAATTAATTATATCTCTTAATCTCTTCCTCTATTCCACCTATTCTTATAAGCTGTCAATTTAAATCTAAATCTTTCCTCATTCATAATTGCTTTCCTGTTTATCCTCCTTTCCATTTAATTATTATATCATTTTTTTTAATCCAAGTTAATTGATACTGGTTAGAATTTAATTTTATACACATGATCCCCTACAAGATTAATTTTACTGTTTAACCTTGAACTGTCATGTGTGGTGATACCGAGCAAAAGCAATGGACCGGAATTAAAAATTAAAAATTTACACAGTTGTACTATAAACGTCTGCGAGTGTTCACAGCTTGGTTTTGTGTCGAGGTACCCCCGATAAATATCGAAAATCGATAATCGAAAAAATCTGGTTATTGAAGGAGTGGTCCGATTTTAATCAAATTTGATACACTCATAGACAAAGACATAAGAAACGATATTCAGAAGTTTCAAGGTTGCAGTTCTTACAATAGTGCAGAAAATCGTTAACATATACATATATATAAAAGGCAATATATTTGTGTGTGTGTCTGTTTATCTGCCTGTATATCTGTATTTTTTCAGCCCTTTTATTTTAGTTTTTGCTTCGGGTTTGGCTCTAAGTAGGTATAATTGTAGTTCCTAGTCTCAGCCATGATACCATTTACTCAGAGGACTTATTTAGCCTTCAAAATTCAGTTTACGACGAAAAAACGTATTTGATATCGATACCAGGAAATCAACCCTTTTATTTTAGTTTTTGCTTTGGGTTTAGCTCTAAGTAAGTATAATTGTAGTTCTTAGTCTCAGCCATGATACCATTTACTCAGAGAGCTTATTTAGCCTTCAAAATTCAGTTTACGACGAAAAAAACTTATATCGATACCATGAAATCAAAATTTGACTTACATCCATTCATTTTTCTTTCAGTCTACGGTTTCGCTTTAACTGGAAACAACTATTGCTTTTTAGTCTTTCGTGCCAACGTCCAAAGAGTCTGAGCTCCAGGACCATGGATTAGTTTTAAAGCTTTCATTACACCCGAGCAACGCCGAGCTATACTGCTAGTAACATACATAAAATAAGAATTATGAAAAAAAACTGAATCATTTACATAAAGACAAGTTGATACGAAATAACTCCTTATTTTAAAATACTTATAATTTATTTATTAACTATAATATTTACAAGAAATGAATAGGAAAAGAAAATGTTTAACATGCGGTTTAATTTAAAATTCGATATGGGCATCAGATTTCGTTATCAGCTTCTTGAATCATGTTAACTGATTTCACCAGGGACTCTTGTGGGATGGAAGACATACTTGTATTCTCCATTCAAGTCCTTTCAAATTCTTTCTTTGGTATAACAGGCTTACTCCTTTAACGAATCCCAAAGAAAAGGTCACAGGGTGTTAAGTCAAGATTCCTGGCTAGCCACTCATATGCAATTTAGGAAATTACTTTTCAGTCATCCTGTATATCTTCCTGATTATTCGATTAGCAACTCGTTAAACATAAAAGGGAATTACTCATACGCTATACAATCCTTGAAAATGAATGTAGAAAAACTCTGGAAGAAAATAATATGAGATAAAAATAAATATCAACTTTAGCAAATTTAGCGAAAACAAAACAACTATTTCGGAAATTTGAAAAATTAACCAAAAAATTTGATTGGCAGAACTTATCAATATACAGAGTGATTGAAAAGTCACACACTATTTTATGTATGTTGGACTCTCCAGTCCTGTAAAAATCATAGTTAGACAGGATATATATATATATATATATATATATATATATATATATATATATATATATATATATATATATATATATATATACACATAGCTCATTCAGTAATGAATTAGAGCACTCTGGCTACTGGGCGTGTATAATGATAATATGGACGCTAAAAAGTCTGACTCCTTCTACCGAGCGCCCATAGCTCAGAGGTAGAATCGCTGACTGACGCCAATGCAGTCGGGTTTCAATCCTGGGTAAAAAGCAATCGGATGTCTAACCGCACTGATGAGACGTAAAGAATTTTTTTTTTTAATTAGGGTGGCATTTGTAACAGTTTTGTTACCGTGTATTACGAGAGACAACCATTCAAGCTTTCTCCTACTGCTTCTTCTTCTGTATGCCGTGTCCCTTTCAGGGTGTAAGCTCAGAGGTAGAATCGCTGACTGACGCCAATTCGGTCGGGTTTCAATCCTGGGTAAAAAGCAATCGGATGTCTAACCGCACTGATGAGCTGTGATACAGCGAAACAGATCTGTCTGCAGATTACTATATATATATATATATATATATATATATATATAAGTTACATCTACCTATTTTATGGTATATATATATATATATATATATATATATATATATATATATATATATATATATATCAGGTACATCCACCTATTTTCTGAAAAACAGCATAGCATAAAGAAAAAGGGCTCCAAATTAAATAAAGGCAAAGTTTTATCGTCAAAATGTTCTGTTATTATTAAATATTTAAAAACAAAATTAATCCTTTCTAACACGTTCGGAATTTTGGTAAAAAATCTTGTTTCATTTTTTTTTGTTTCAGAATAATGCAATACTCTGAAACTCAGATTTTTCTAGTGAAAAACGCATTAATTTGGAAATTCTTGCAAAAATCAAATTGTTGGGTTTTAATAAAACTTTCAGGAATTGTTCACAAATGAATGAAAATATTTTGAAAATTATTATTTTTAGAAAATCTTTTCTAAAATATTATTTTTTTTTACATCTGTACGCCCTCTACGTTATTTAAAAAAAAATTAAAGAAATTAAATTTTGTATCGAAATTTTGTTTATTAGTTAAACGCAGAATTCCTTGAGGAATATAAATCATTTATTTTTGTCAAACAGTTAGGCTTTTTTTTTACCTGAAAATCTGATCTGAATAGTAAAACTAAAATGTAATAAAACTATGACATTATTTAGTTAGATAAGCTTTTATAAGTCGGAAAAAATTTCATTGAATAATGAATTTTTACAAGAATTATTTTCATTTTTCCTTTTTTAATTATAATAATTTATAAAGATTCAAAATTTAAAAAAAATCTTCAAAGGCTTTTGGTGGTTAGGTTTTTAAAATTATTAAACGAAGACGATATTTACTAATCGAAAATTGAAATGCTTAATACAAATCTCTGGGCCAAAAGAATTTTAAAAAATTCATTTTTGTGTGTGTAAGAAGTTTTTTTTTTAGTATGATATTTCGTGTTTTGCATTAAAAGGTTATGTGATTCACCATTTCCTCCTCTTACAAGAAGAAATTAGGTCAATTATATCAATTCTGGCTCTCATCAGTTATTTAACAGATCAGAAAGCTATGACCTCCGTGATTAAACAATACTTTTATTCTAAATTTCATGCTATAAACAAATAATATTTGTGCAAATCAGATTAATTTAACTTTAAATTTGCTATTTTTTTAAAAATTGTGTGTATTTTATTTTCGCGAGATTTTTAAAACCAAGAATTAATTTTTGTTTACAAACTTGTTAAGTTGTCAAAATGGACGGGAAAATAACAACTTTTGAAAATTATAAAACGTTGAGATTCCAAACGATATAAGTTCTATTTGAAAAACAGCTGAGAATTTTGCTTCCTGGAAATAGTAAATGTAATAATATAGCTTTCAATTAAAACAAAAATTAAATCTTTAAAAAAGCTTTTTTTATTTATAAAAAAATAAATTTAAATCTTCGCTATGGAAAATGAGTGAAAGTACCATATATATATACACACACACACACACACACACACACACACACACACACACACACACACACATATATATATATATATATATATATATATATATATATATATATAAGTAAAGGAGTGTCACTTAGCTGGTTAATGTTCCCTTCAGCATTTCGACACCAGAGCTTCGTTCACTCTTCAGTGGTATTTTGAAAAATTACTCTTATACTTCTAAATTTTTCTTTTTTTTGTAATATCAATCAGCTAAGTGACAATCTTTTCTTCTTTTTCTCCTATGTTCCCTGTCCTTTCAGAACGTAGACGATCAGGGCCTTCCACGTCTCCCTATCCCTGGTGGCTCTTAGCACGCTTTCTCTTGTTACATCACGCAACCCTCGTTCTGTCATCCATCTGCTCAGGCCCTTCAAATATGTTATCCGCTGCTTCCCCCGTCTCTTTTTCCCTCTATGTGGCCTGTTAGTATCAGGTTCTCCAAGCCCTCCTTCCTCGTTGCATGTCCCCGGAATTTCAATTGTCTCTTCCTGATGCTCAGTATTAATTTCCTTTTCGTTTCCATTCTTTCCAGCACCTCATCATTGCTCACATGCTCGGTCCATGATATCCGCAGCATCCTTCTGTAGAACCACATTTCAGCTGCTTCAAGTTTTTCCTTCATCTTCGATGATATTGTTCAACATTCACTGCCGTATTGAAGAACTGACATTTCATAGCAATCTAGCTTTCTCTTCTTTGTTTCTAGTGAAATTTTCCTGTGTCTTAGTACTTTACTCAGCTTCTGGAACGCGTCCTTTGCCATGCCAATTCGCCTTCGGATCTCTGTGTCGCACTTTTCATCTCCTGTTAGAACACTTCCTAGGTATTTAAATTTTTGTGCTTGCTTGATTCTAGTATCCCCCAACTTATATTAATTCTATTAATGGTCTATCTTTGATATCGAGCAGTTTATTACAAAATCTACTTGTCTTAAATTAGTATTCTACTGACTCTCAGCAATTATTTTTTAAAGACGAATGATTTTGTTTTTTAATTTTAAAAACTCAGAGACAATATGTTGATTGAAGTTTGATTTTTAAATCAAACCTCAATCAACGTCTTAATTTTTACGTATATATACGTAAAAATTAAGACAGGTTATTCCATGGTTAAGTGGAAGTATGAGGCCTATTTCAGGCGAACCAACTTCAGCTTCCATCTTTATTGTACAGAAGATTTTACACAAGTAAAAAGTATTCCTCAAATTTTGTCAAATAAGTCATCTAAGAATAAACTTACCAAAGTAAATCCATGAAAACTTATCGTACCTATCGAAAGTAAAATTGGAGAAAATGAGCCATATTGATGGCTGAATATTGGTTTTTGATCAGATTCGATAGAATATCGGGGGTGTTGATTTCCGATATCGGAGAAAATAAGTTGTCTGAGAAGATTTACTAATTTTTGAGATTAAAAACTATAATTTTACCAAGTCAGAGAAAATTCTGATCTTGATTATACCCGATCGGATATCGGGGGGTATCAATTTCCAATATTGGGAGAAATCGAAAAAAATATGTAGTCCATGATCTGACCAGAAGCCGAAAGAATATTTGTGTGAAGTTTGGTGAGAATCGGACAAAAATTGTGGATTTGTATAAAGAACATACAGACATACAGACAGACACACAAACATCTTGCTTTTTATATATAGAGATATAATGTAATAAAATGTTTTTTATGTGTAACACTGATTTTATTATGAGCTCAAAGTACTTCTGACGTAAAGAATTTTTTTAAAAATTAGGGTGGCATTTGTAACAGTTTTGTTACCGTGTATTACGAGAGACAACCATTCAAACTTTCTCCTACTGCTTCTTCTTCTGTGTGCCGTGTCCCTTTCAGGGTGTAAGCGTTCGTGGCCTTACACATCCCTCTATCTCTTGTAGGGAGTGAAACATTTTAGATTAATAAACGTTTCCTATTTTTTCTTTATCTTATCATCCTGTCGGTTTCCGATCCATATTTTTATATATCAAGAAAAATTTCGAAAGAAAAGATTTATAACAAATTGTAAAAAGTTTTTGTGACATGTTTCATCCGAAGAAAGTCCTAATGAATGGAATGCATTGCAAAAGCCTTTTCCAAATTGTCATACATTATTTCTTTATATATATATATATATATATATATATATATATATATATATTATTTACAGTATTCGGACAATTGTCCTCATCTTTGTTGCCATGTGTACGACGTTTTGGCTATTGTACGCTCCGGCCTTCTTCAGCTACTAAAAATTTCGAACCGAACCCTTTATTACAATCACTTGGGCATATCATTCTCATTCCTTGCGGGAAGCCTCTTTTGGTAGTTATGAGTTATCTCTCTCTAACCGGACTCTCTAAGTCCTTGTTCACCACTGCTGTCGCCTTAAGGACACATGGCCTAGTGGATACAGAATTTAGTTTCAGTGACTTGACCCAAAGAGTTGTGAGTTCAGTACCAGGCTACAGCAGTGGTGAACGAGTCCGGTTAGAGGGAGATAACTCATGACTACCAAAAGAGGAATGAGAATGATGTACCCCTCTGATTGTAAAAAGGGGTTCGGTTCGAAATTCCTAGCACCTGAAGCAACAAAGATGAGGACAATAGTTCGAATAATATAATTAGTGTAAATACTATCTCAATTTATATATATATAGCAGACGGACTTTATCAAGAAAAAACGAAATTAATTTATTTGACACAAAATATCTATTAACAAAAAAAAAAGAGAATTTGCTTACTACAAAATTATAAAACTCTAATAAATATTGATTAGGTCAACTGAAAAATATTTGGTATTAAATGCGTTGGCTAAACTAAATACAGTTTTCCTCTTGTCTTTTTCTATTATTCATCAGTGAGTAGCGACGCCGACTGACACATCAAATCGGTTGAGTTTCGATCCCGGCCAGAAGCAAGTGGATGTGTCTAGCCACACTGATGAGCTGAAACAGGCTTGTATGTGGATGACATATATAGTGGTCTAAGGTCGAAAATAGAGAGTGACCAATGATGATCGAACTCTCTACTCAGTCGTAATTGGTATATAATGCTTCTAGTGCGTGTTAATGCATTTGAGTGGTCACATTCATGGTGTGGATTCCGGGAATGGGAACCGCTCAAATGTATTAACGTAAAGGATACAAAGTTGAATGCGGGTTAGTAATCCAGGAATACGAGTTAGAACGAAGTATAAGTCTCTGAAGTGAAGCCGTAGTATGTTGGTATGTCCACGTCGGAAGCTGATGGGTGCTTTGTGATAATTTTCTGGCTCAGTGAAGCTCAGTGAAGCTCAGTGAAGCTACTATGAACTACTGATGCTTTATTCTTCGTGAAACCTCGTTATCTCTCGTTATCTGTCGGACTTTTACGGTAACTGACGTATCTCACTATGGCAGGAATATATGTATAAGTCGAGTTCATTATCATGGGATAAGTGGAGATTCCGCAACAATTCATAATTGACTTAACTATATACAAAATCTACACAAAGCTGCATACTAGAATGTACCGAACAACCACCCCCATTATATTGAAGCCAGAAATTAAAGCCGGAAATATATTTATGTAAGTATATACGTGTATATAAAAAGAACAAAACAATTCGTGCATACTGTGGAAACTGTACGTCATGACTTGTAGCATATGTGACGCAATTCAAGACCCGGATGTTCATTCGTTCCTAAGCTGAACTAGCATTCGAACTTCTAGGCTTTTTGTTTTAGCCTTTTCTCTCTTCTCACAAATGTATTTACCATCAAAGAAACGTCTAGGTTTCAGAGTGCGATCTTACGGGCGTGATAGTTAAGGAAACATGAATACAGCATGAATAAAGTAAACATTATTTCAAACAGATGTGAAAGAACTGGAATTAGTTCTGATCGAAATTTTTCAGTCGCTATTGGCTGGGGTATTTTTTAGCAACACAATCTAGTTGAATTTTACTACCAAGTAGTAAAATGTTTCCTCACTGGGTGCCCCAGTGTTGTATCAGATAAAACTAAAATCTGTAGTTAATATCATGTGTTGTGGTGAAAATAATAGAATAGTTTTATACGTTGTACTCTATATACGTTTTTGTCCTGTCTTTTTTTTATTGGATTATAATTGTCCGGCTTTACAGCTACATCACGTTGAAAAACCGGTTCACGTAAGACCACTGAAGTTAAGCAACGTCAAAAATGGTCAATACGTAAATGGGTGGGGTTTTGAAAATAACAGGTGCTGTAAGCTTGGACGGAAAGTGTTGTAAAGGATAAAGGCTTGCAATTGTTAATCGGATATAAAGAAGAAACTTGGGGAAATGTGGTTCTACAAAAAGATGATACGAATACCATAAACTGAATATGTGAGTAAGGAGGAAGTTTTAAAGAAAATGGCAATGAAAACAACGCTTATATACATATATATACTGTAATGGTTGTTACAATGTTTTTAAATTCATAGTATCACTACACAAAAATTTCTCATGTTTCGAAGCCAGCCCATTATGTTTTGGCTTCATCCTCAGGTGATTTTTTTAGAAAAGGATGAAGCCAAAACATAATGGGCTGGCTTCGAAACATGAGAAATTTTTTGTGTAGTGATACTATGAATTTAAAAACATTGTAACAACCATTACAGTGTAACGCTCTACATTTGTATCGAGCACTCTTTATAAAAGTATATGCATGAACAAAAAGGTAAATAAACCTACGAGTTCAACAACTTAGTTACAATATACATATATATATATTGTAATTTTGTTATTACAATGGTTTATAAATGCATTACATCACTACACAAAAATTTCATGTTTCAGAACAATATTGTTCTTCTTCAGGTGAAATTTGAAAACAAATGGTGAAAATGATTTATTTTAGAAAATATAAGATGAATTCATGGTTATTCAAAAAGTTAAAGAGGGATGCTTGAAGGAATTTAAACAGTTTTTCAAAGACTATTCATTTGCTGAAAAACTGCTCCGAATTGTAAACTAAAAATGTAATAAATCTATGACATTCTTTAATTAGAAAAGCTTTTAATATTTTAATAAATAAAATTTATTATGGACGAAATTGTCGTAAGAAAAACATTTTCGCTGAATAATTAAATTTTATGTGAATTACTTTCATTTTTCTTTGTTCATTCTAATTATAATAATTAATAATATATGAACTTTTTGAAATTATGCATCACTTTCATCTGGTTAGCTGATATTGTTATTAAATAAAAACTATATTTACTAATCAAAAATTAATAAGCTTAATAAAAGTCATTTTGCACCTAGATTTAAAAAATGATTTATTATTATTTTTCAGTGCAAAAACATTCCGATTTTTGCAATTATGATAGTACATGTATGTCATTCTCATTAAAAAGTCACGTTTTAAAAGTTGCCTTCCCATAAAATAAATAAAACAAAACTTTCACTTAGAATTCGTAAATTTATGTCAATTCTGCTCCACCTTACTTCAGGTAAAAAAACAAAACAAAAAAAAAATGCTATAAATAAGTAATATTTGTTTCAGTTTAGATTAATTTAACTTTACAATTAATAATTTTCCTCAAATAACGTGCCACCAATATATATTTTATTTTTGCACAATTCTTAAAACTGAGAATTAACCTTTGTTTACAATTGTGTCAAAATGACCTATTTTAATGATTTTAATGAAATCAACCAAAAAATAGATTCCAATCGATATAACTTCTATTTGAAATACACCAGAGTGTTTTAGTTACTGGAAATAGTAAATTTAATTATTTAGCTTTCAATTAAAGCTTAAAAGAAAGATTCAAGGATTCTTTTTTTCATTTTATAAATTCATGTTAATCATTAAGTACCGAAAATTAGTGGAGGCACCGATATATATATATATATATATATATATATATATATATATATATATAGGTCAATGGGTAAACTGTCGCCATTTTATATTTTATAATTTTAATTTTACGCATGCGTGTTATTTGTGTTTGATTTTAGCAGGATCAGTTGGGCAGTGTCTAAGAAAAAATGCACCGTACATAATTCACTCTGCCATAAATTTGGAATCGGCATGCTGTACTGTTTCACATTCGGGTCAAAAACTCCAATGCGAAAATTTCAATATGTTCAGGTGTTAATCTCAGGACAGTACAGAGGATTTGGAAAACGTTGAATGAGTCTAATGGTGATTACGAAGGTACAGAAACTCAGAAAACTCACTCTGATCGTTCTAATCAGGAAATAATTTCCGAATTTGTTGGTGAGAACCCAAGACTCAACACGGAGACCTACATCAAATGTCTTCAGGAGGTAGTGCTGATTTGGGTCAAGAGTGTGGCTGCTGTAATACTCTATGTATGGCAACAGGACACTGCACCATACCGCAAAAGCAGGATGACTCAGTAATGGTTGCCAGACAATTCCTGCAACCACAACAGGTTTTACATCTGGCCACTTAACTCCCCAGACCGCAACCTCCTTGATTATTGTGTGTGGGACGCAGATGCAATCAGCAAAACTCATTTTAACACCAAAGATGAAATGAAGGCAAGGATTATGGCATCATTCATCTACTGTCCAGAAGTGATGCAGGGGATTCTGAAGTCGTATAGGGGTCTTTGTTGAAGCCAATGGCAATTTTTGAATAAATTTATTCTTTAATATTTCAAGATGTTTTTGTGTAATTTTAATAAATATATCTGTTAAAATGAGATGTCAGTGTTATTTTCATTTTTGAGTTATTTAGAACGACAATTCATCCATCGCCCTATATATATATATATATAAAATCATCCGCCGGCAGATCTGTATCACAGCATATATATATATATATATATATATATATATATATATATATATATATATATGAAATGATTTGTTTGAACATTACTTTTGATCGATACTCGTATTTAACGAGATATTCTGTTTATAATCAAACAGTATTATATATTTATTGTTACGAAAATGTTTGTCATTCGGGAGGATATGAAAATGTGCCGAATAACATATTTTTATCACAAAAATGTATCGTAAATATCAGGCCGGTAGAAATAAATATATAATACTGTTTGATTATAAACAGAATATCTACTTAAATATGAGTATCGATCAAAAATAATGTTCAAACAAATCATTTCAAATTGTCGGCTGTTTATAACCAGTTTCGTTAATCTTCGTTAATTTCCGTAATATATATATATATATATATATATATATATATATATATATATATATATATATAACATTTTTTAAATGTTATTTTCGAAAAGAAAACCAATACAGAAAGAAAGAAATTATATCAGCATAAGTTTATCTATTTTGTATATTATTATACAAGAAGTTTTGAATTTGTGACATTTTTGTATTTAAGATGAGAGACAATACTAAAATCTCTTTCTTAAACTTTGGGAAAAAATATGTCCTATAAACGAGCAATATACTACATAAAACTTTATTCAGAATTTACAAACAAACGATTCCGTCTTTATATCAACGCTTATTCAGTCTTATTTCGAGCAATCTGTCTTTGAGTGAGTTGTGAATAAAAATGTCTGTCAAACAGAGAAAGAATCATTCTTCACTGTGATTTTAATTCTTGTTCCTGCTTTCGATTAATTCCTGTCCAATTCATTCCGATTTGATGACATTTTCACACCTTCGGTGATTTTTTTTTATTTACCCCTCTCCCCGCCTGTATGGTCGAAGCGGAGGTGCTTTATCTTCTTGCTTTTGAATATCGTTACTGACATCATCAATTTAGATTTTTGGTTCCATCCTGAGATTCTCCTTACGACGTACTCCTGCAGGCAATTAATTAGTAAGCAAGCATCTTTACATGACCCTATCATCGCTATCACAATAATGAAAGTCGGGAGAGATAGGTGTGAAGTAAGAAAGGAGGAGAAAGCGAAAGAGAAAGAGAAAGAAATAACGAGCGAGAAAGAGAGAAAGCGTGAGAGGACTAAAAGAAGAGGGAAAGTCAAAGAGAGGAAGAGAAGAGAAG
>JBBBDQ010001958.1:1802500-1837500 GCA_037127315.1 Ascarosepion bandense
TGCCTGTATGTCTGTATTTTTTCAGCCATTTTATTTTAGTTTTTGCTTCGGGTTTGGCTCTAAGTAGGTATAATTGTAGTTCTTAATCTCAGCCATGATACCATTCACTCAGAGGACTTATTTAGTCTTCAAAATTCATTTTACGACGAAAAAAACTGATTTGATATTGATTGCAGGAAATCAAATTTTTGACTTACATCCATTGATTTTTCTTTCAGTCTTCGGTTTCGCTTTAACTGGAAACAACTATTGCTTTTTAGTCTTTCATGCCAACGCCCAAAGAGTCTGAGCTCCAGGACCATGGATTAGTTTTAAAGCTTTCATTACACCCGAGCAACGCCGGGCTATACTGCTAGTATATATATTTTGTCATCCGCAGACAGATCTGTTTCGCTGTATCACAGCTCATCAGTACGGTTAGACTCCGTTTGCTACATAACCCAGGCTCGAAACCCAACCGAATTGGCGTCAGTCGGCGACTCTACCCCTGGGCCACGGGGCGTTCGGTGGAAGAAGGCAGTCTGTGTGTGTGTGTGTGTGTGTGTGTGTGTGTGTGTGTGTGTTTTAACATTATTTTTAATCGATATTCGTATTTGAGTAGATATTCTGTTTTTAATCAAACAGTTTATTTAGATGTTTATTTCTACCGGCTTGATTATTTACAATAACTTTTGTTACGAAAATGTGTGTCATTTGGCAGGATTCGAACCTGCGACCCCAATCAACATAGGGGAAGTCACCAATTGATCTGGCGCGTTTTAGACCTCTCGACTACGAATGATTCCACAGTCTAAACAAAGTCAAATCTAGACGCAACAGATCAACTGGTGGCTTCCCCTTGTGAAAATAAAGATCCATCTGCTTCTTTTCCAAACTATAGGTTAAATAACAAGTGGGTCTTTGCTCTCTAGCCATCGTGTACAACCAATCTTGCAA
This sequence comes from Ascarosepion bandense, assembly GCA_037127315.1. Classification (NCBI taxonomy): domain Eukaryota; kingdom Metazoa; phylum Mollusca; class Cephalopoda; order Sepiida; family Sepiidae; genus Ascarosepion; species Ascarosepion bandense. Next base: position 1,803,437 of record JBBBDQ010001958.1, read on the forward strand.
AAGGAAAAAAAATCCGAATTTAAATCTGAAAAGTGTTGTTTGGATACTTTGTGGTCCACCATTTTTCTGTTAGCAGCCTAAAGAAGGCCTTCGTCTCGATAATGAAGCCATATTTTTTAGCAGGCCGGTGATTCGGTTATTAATAAAAAAAAATAACAGAAAAAAGTTAATTGTTAGGTCCTCATATGATAGGAGAGTCCAAATACAATGTTTTTACAATGAATTATCTTTTTTTGTATATTTGATTGATGACTAGAGAAACTTAACTTCTCAAGAGTTCTTTTTTTTTTTTTTAAATGTTTTCATTTTTTCCTCACAACTATTTTAATTTTTGTTTTTACTACTGGTTCAAAATAAAAGAAGCCTTTTCCGGTATAATTTCTTCAAGAACTCTCATTATGTTTATCTAATCTTAAGGGAGTAAAGTTGTTCGAGTTAATTCAATCGGACTGTATCCTAACAATAATAATAATAATAATAATAATAATAATAATAATAATAATAATAATAATAATAAAAATTCAACAGAATCTCCTTTGTCAGTTTATTTAATTCAGTGTCGTTTATTAATCATATCGATCTGACATTACACAAAAAATATAACAGCATATGAATAGATATATTCTTTTTTTTAGCTTATAACCAGTATCAGTCATTCCAGTTTTTGGATTGGAATTATTTATTACTACCACTGTCCCATAATAGTTGGTACATTTGCATACACATTTCATATAGTAAATGCACCAATCATTATGGGACAGATAGAGTCTAATATATTGCAATCAATTTTCTATGGGAACACTGAAGCATATCAGGATTAAAGAGAACCAGCTTAGAACTGACAATAATCCTTCCAATTTGAGATTGGAATTATTTATTACTACCACTGTCCCATAATAGTTGGTACATTTGAATACACATTTCATACACTAAATGTACCAACCATTATGAGACAGACGAAGTCTAATACATTGCAATCAATTTTTATGGGAACACTGTAATATATCAGGATTAAAGAGAACCAGCTTAGAATTGGCAGTAATCATTCCAATTTGGGATTGGAATTATTTATTAGTACCTCTGTCCCATAATAGCTGGTACATTTGTTTACACACTGCATTCACTAAATGTACCACCCATTTTGGGACAGAGATAGTGTAATATATTGCAATCAATTTCTATGGGAACACTGTAGCATATCAGGATTAAAGAGACCCAGCTTAGAACAGCAGTAGTCCTTCCAATTTTTGATTGGAATTATATATTTTTACCTCTGTTCTATAATAATTGGTACATTTGCATACACACGTCATGATAATATCTTTTGTCATTGCATAATTCTTGCCCGGAGAATCGTATATAAATTTTAGACACTTTTTGTATTAAGTTTCAAGTCAATGGGTTCAAATACTCACAGGTAAAAAGATTAGTGAAACCCCGCTTAAAAAAAACACACACCTTAAAAAGGGATATATTTTTTAAGTAAACAGATAAATTTTCAGTAATTACAGATCAAGGAAATCATGAAAAAAAAAAGAAAAAAAAAGCAAACAAACAAAAATAACAATAATTGGAGTAGATAGACTAAACTATCGCCCGGGTCAGACTCCACCCACGTCTATTGAACAGGTGAAGAAGCTCATCCCTTGTTTCCTGTTTAGGTTGTGATTTCTGGTTTTTCTCTTTTCCAATCTTTTCACTCTTTTTTTTTATTTTATTATTTTTTTTCAATTGAAGTAGATAGACTAAACTATCGCCCGGTTCACACTCCACCCACGTCTATTGAACAGATGAAGAGGCTCATCCCTTCTTTCCTGTTTAGGTTGTGGTTTCCGGTTTTTCTCCTTTCCAATCTTTTCATTCTTTTTTTTTATTTTATTTTATTTTTTCAATTGGAGTAGATAGACTAAACTATCGCCCGGTTCACACTCCACCCACGTCTATTGAACAGGTGAAGAGGCTCATCCCTTGTTTCCTGTTTACCTTGTGATTTCTGGTTTTTCTCTTTTCCAATCTTTTCACTCTTTTTTTTATTTTATTATTTTTTTTCAATTGAAGTAGATAGACTAAACTATCGCCCGGTTCACACTCCACCCACGTCTATTGAACAGGTGAAGAGGCTCATCCCTTTTTTCCTGTTTAGGTTGTGGTTTCCGGTTTTTCTCCTTTCCAATCTTTTCATTCTTTTTTTTTATTTTATTTTATTTTTTCAATTGGAGTAGATAGACTAAACTATCGCCCGGTTCACACTCCACCCACGTCTATTGAACAGGTGAAAAGGCTCATCCCTTGTTTCCTGTTTACCTTGTGGTTTCTGGTTTTTCTCTTTTCCAATCTTTTCACTCTTACGTAGCCCCCTGCGCATCAGTGGCGTTTTCGCCTTGTTTGGGGTGATATGATTAAAAAAAAAAAAAAAAAAAAAAAATTGGTTTTGAAAAATTACGCATCGCTGGATCACCTTTTAACAAGACAACGATCCAAAACTCTCTTCTAAATTATGTCAAAAATATTTCAAGTAAAAAAAAAGGTTTGAAATTTTTGAAAATTTTGATTCCAGTCTGCTGACCCCCCCCCCCCCCATTAGATTTGTATGGAATGGATTGGATAGAAGAGTTCGAAGAAAATACATAAAAAGTGAGAGTAAGCTTTTTCAATAATCGGAGAATGCTTGAGAATTTCTGCCATCTACTTTCTTTCATAAAGTGTTGAAAAGAATGCCAAAAATTTGTCAAACAGTTATTAAGGCGGGTGGTGTTTATTTTATTAAAAAAAATGATGCTGTTGTATGATAAAGTTTTAGACTTAAGTAAGCAAAAACTGTAGTTACTGAAATTTTATATTTTTCTTTCAAAAATACAAAAATATCTCATTTTAAGGTGTTTCTTTAAAGAAATGCAGTTTACTCAAATTTTTGCCTGTAGTGTAAAAAGATAAAAAAAGAAATAAAAACAATTTTCATATGCATACATCATTTTGGGTTTAAATTTACTTTTCAAAAGATATTTCCTAACCTGTGATTAGACTCTGTTTATACAATTCATTGATTATAACATCGATTTCAAAAACGCGGCCTTGTAAGATATTCGACAATGATTGCTTTCGCAAATAACTGACATTCAGCAGGAGTCTTTTATTCATTAGTTTACGACATTTCACACTGACACAAGACTTCTTACAGCACAGCTAACACAGAACTAGAAATTAAGTCTCTTTTGTAAAACGTAATTACTTCATGCAAGGCAATAAAGCCGCTAAGGCACAAGGTGGTTACTAGGTTTGAAAGAATTAGAAAACAAAAACATTATGAAGAAGCGAGAACAATAGAAGATAATAGGACAGTAGATAACAATTGACATAGCATTTAAATATTCTGTCTACCTACTTTGGACCACCCTGTATACAGCCTTTGAGATTTGAAAAAGAAATCACTTGCCGGCGGTCGAGAGCGAGGGAAAATTTACTCACCACCAAATTATTTTACTCGACCGACTCCATTTGCTTAATAGTTGCCTTACATAAACATAGCGTGAATCGCTGACGAAAAACAAAAAATGAAATTTTAATTAAAATTTCGAACGTGTTAGAAAGGATATAAAATTTAAAAAAAAATAATAACAACAAAATTTGATCTTTCCTATTAATAATAGCATAAACATTTTGATGTTAAAACTTTGTTTTTATTCAGTTTGAGCTCTTTTAACATCATGCTATGCTGTTTTGGGGGGGTGGCAATTGAGTGGAGGTACCTAAATTCGTAGTTTCTTTCTTCTGTTTGACTACAACCTCCATTTCATTGATGATAACAAATAACAAATTTGATTTTCTCAACGATTTTCTATAAAAAAATTACTTACTTGTATTATTTGTTTTCGTTGCGTGGTTGAAAGAAGTATGCGTATTTTTTTTTTTTCCAAATGTTCGTTTTTACTTTTCGTAAGCGGAGAGGAAATATAGATGTTGAGTCAATGATAATATTTTTCCAAATTAGTTTCTAAAATTTTGTGAGTGTCTTTAATCTGGGTGACAGAGACGTTTTGGCTCCACTCTGGAAGCATTAATTAAACGAATATTTACACTGACCAATGTTGCATCAGACGAAAGAGTTCAATAATGTCATTGTAGGTCACTCCAAGTAACTTGTGAATCTTCAATGGCATACTTTTGGGTTGTAAAAGGAATCAGATTTTCCTTTCATTGCGAGATTTTTAATCGACCGCGGACGAGTAAAGCAATAAACTTTAATCGCCCAATTAAGTTTTTAATCGACTGAGTCGATCGGGCGAGTGAAATCTTCGCCTGTATATATAGGGTGATTTTTCTAAGCGCTGCTTAGATGTGAGTAACAGTAACTTCTAGTTTCTTCTGTTAACAGTTTCTTCTATCGCACTTCTCGCTTGTGGAACTCTCTTCCGGCTCTTGCAACTTTGATCTTCAAAAAATTAAATGCAATGTCAATCGTTACCTTCTGTTGTCTTAATTACTGTTCTTTTATTATTTTCTCTCATTAATACTGTTTTTTTTCTTATAATCAGTAACCATCTTGAATCTTATTAGCTTTTTATCTTTCTTTGAAATAAATTTCTTTTTGGTTTTTCTTTTTTTTTTTTTCACAAATGTCTCTTATTGATGTTAAGTATTAGTTTTATTAATGTTTTAGTTTTCTCCAAAGCATCGTTGTTCCTCACATGTTTGGTATCCTCGGCATCTTTCTGTAGAACTACATTTATGTTGCTTTAAGTCTTCTTTTAATCTTTGTCATGATTTAATTTGATTTGAGATTTGAAAAAGAGATCACTGGACCGGTGGGCGAGAGCGAGAAAATTTTTTTTTACCCCCCTAAATCATTTTACTCGACCGACTCCATTTTCTTAACAGTCGCCTTACATAACTCTTCTTTTATGTTTTGAGGAGATCATCCAACACTCACCACCATATCGGAGGACAGATATCACATATTACTTTAGTTCTCTTTCCGTTGCTTCTAGTTAAATTTTCCTGTTTCTTATTACTTTGCTTCGATTTTGGAATGCCTCTTTGGTAATCCGAACACACCTTCGGATATTAGTGTCGCTCTTTCCATCCTTTGTTAAAACACTTCAGGCAGTGACATTTTTTTTTTAATATTGTAGTTTTGTTTAAGTTATAATTTGGAATACACTCTCACAACAAACCTCAAGTGGAATGACTATATCGAATCCATAGCTAAATCCGCTGCTAAGAAGGTCAGTTCTCTGTGTAGTGCCAGGAAACTTTTCCCTTCTGAAACCATCCTGCACATATATAAATCTACTATCCGCCCTGGCATTGAATACTGCTGCCATATCTAGTCGGGTGCCCCTGCTTATCCACCTAGGAGTCCTTGACAAAATTCAACTAAGAATGCGCTCGACTCCGACCTGGCAGTACAGATGCAGTCACTTTCTCACCAGCACAATGTGGCTTCCCTGTATCTCTTCTACAAATACTTTCACGGTTTCTGCTCCGATGAACTTAGCTTTCTGGTTCCCATGAATTTACTCGAACCACAAGATTAGGCAACTAGGTCCCACGCTTTTAGTCTGAAACCAGTAAATTGTAAACGCAAATTCTACTCCATCAGCTTCTTTTCTCGCACTTCCCGACTGTGGAATTCCCTTCCATTTACTTGCTTTCCTGACAGCTACAATCACCAGGAGTTTAAGTGTAAAGTCAATAGTCATCTCCTACATTGCTAACTTGGATCCTTTCTCTCATGCTCCTTTCTCCATCCACTCCACCCTTAGTATTTTAATCCTTTCCTTACCCACTTCCTGACACGCCCTGTAACCTGTCACTCTTTCTCATGACTTTCCTATTATGCAACCTCCTGCGCACCTGTGGCAGTAGACTGCCTTGCTTGTGGTGATATGATTATAAAAAACAAAAAGTTACGTTTGAAAAACAAATGAAATGAGCCATAACAACACGCCACCACCTGCCTTAGGTCTTCCCGCAAACTTGTGAGATAATGTGATCATAGCAGACATTGAATTATATATATATATATATATATATATATATATATAAGGACAGAAATCTAAGCAAGAGCCAACAACCAACCACGGTTTCGCCTAACGGCTCGTCAAGGAAATTGGCTGACAACAGAGATTTAAAATAGCAAATATACAGGAACTCAAATAAAATGAAGAAGACACCAAAACACAAGAAAGGGGGGATACAAAATTATTTAAAAAAAAACAAAACAGGATTATTTTTGATAGAACAATTAAGCGAAAGGCTAATTCAGTAGACAATTTTTCATATGTTTGCATTTATGGAGAATTTCAGTTTTAGAATTTAGTAAATTCTGTGCGGGTTCAAATAACGCAATAGCTAATTTTTCCTCCCCGCATAAATTACAGAATTTACTACCTGGTTTGTATTTAGAACATCTTTTTAGTATTTCCCATTTCAAAATGGGGTCATTATTAGTGTTTTTTTTTTTTTAATATCCCATACATAGGAAGCTAACGATGTATTACAGCTATACTTTTCATGCTTAAATGTACTTGAATGGTTATAAAACCTAACTTTAAAAGAATCTTGCGTGGCACCTATGTACGTCTTAGGTTGTACGTCGTTTTCATTTTTGTACACGCGAACTTTATAGACTATAGAGTTGACGTATACAAAAACGACGCAGTAAATTCTTTTTTTGCTTCCACTTTTTTTGCCTCTGAGTTTGTTGTCGGTGGGTTATACAAGACGATTTAAATTATAGCTTGATGAATACTAGTTTTACTATTGGTATAGTTGCTGCTATAGTTAATATATATATATATATATATATATATATATATATATGTTGTGGGACCCATACTCACCTCAGTATGGACTCACCCACTGCTATATTAATAGGAGTGTGATAGCAGTAGTGAGGGAAGCAGACAGTAGCACTGTGCGCATGGCCGCAGTCGACCACCAAGGACTATACTGGATTCGTAGGCTCTGCTTACTGTACCTTCTTCTATGTAACCTGTTCTGTAAATACATCTTTCTTTAACCTACTCCTCGTGTTCCGTGTTCTATTTCCGTGGCCCCACTTTTGGGTCCACATCAATATATATATTAAAAACAGAAATAGGGTTATTCCAAAGAGAGAAATTGTGAGAGGCCGCGAACGTTTTGCTTAAAGTGTATACTTATTGTTGTCGTTATTATACATGTTATGATACATTAAGTGTCCATAATGGTGATATGATTAAAATATCTGATCGCCGAACATTTTCTGTTCAGTTACTCATCGACTACTCAGCAGTTGAAATCACCCACTAGTGCGCGATATCGCCAAGGTTGGGAAAAATTTATGCAGTTGGACCTAATTTGTGTTACGTCTTTATTTGATTCTCTTTTACCTAAGGAAGAAAAAATTGTATTATATGTTTATTTCTGTGGCATTTATGTATTTAATATTCTGTTTTATTTATATATTTCTATTTTTATGACAAAAGGGAGATCCAAACCCGCTGTTATACATTCACAGTATTCCAAATGTAATATCTTTTGCAAGATAAATTCATATTTATGCTTTTACTAGCAATATAGCCCGGCGTTGCTCGGGTGTAATGAAAGCTTTAAAACTAATCCATGGTCCTAGAACTCAGACTCTTTGGACGTTGGCACGAAAGACAATAGCAATAATTATTGCTTTTCTTTCACGAAAGAAAAGCAATAATTGTTTCCAGTTAAAGCAAAACCGTAGACTGAAAGAAAAATGAATGGATAAAATTCAAATTTTGATTTCCTGGTATCGATATCAAATAAGTTTTTTCGTTGTAAACTGAATTTTGACGGCTAAATAAGTCCTCTGAGTAAATGGTATCATGGCTGAGACTAAGAACTACAATTATACCTACTTAGAGCCAAACCCGAAGCAAAAACTAAAATAAAAGGGCTGAAAAAAATACAGACATACAGGCAGATAAACAAACACACACACACACACACACAAACATCTTGCCTTATATATATATATATATATATATATATATATATATATATATTATCAATTTTCTGCACTATTGTAAGAACTGCAAACTTAAAACTTCTGAATATCGTTTCTTATGTCTTTGTCTATGAGTGAATCAAATTTGATTAAATTCGGACCACTCCTTCTATAATCCGATTTTTTCGATTATCGATTTTCGATATTTATCTGGAGTACCTCGACACAAAACCTAGCTAAGAACACTCGCAGACGCTTATAGTACAACTGTGTAAATTTTCAAGAAAATTGGTTCAGCCGTTTCTGAGTCTATAGGTAACGAACACACACACACACACACACACACACACACACACAAAGTTTCATTTATAAATAAGTTTAGATGTAGTGTATGAAGTAAACGAAAAACTCAGTGCTGTCGTGAAGCATTGAGGTTTCTTTTAGATGACTTTGATGAGACATTCCAGTCCATGCAATTATTTATTTGCTATGTACGGAAGAAAGTAAGAAAAATTGTACAATAGACACTTCGACCAGTTGTAATCATTTTCTTATTAATAATTTTTCACCAATCATGGAGAAGCGTGACCGTACGGAGTGTGTAAAGAACGGTTTTCCCCATTTTTTTAACAACCTTCACCTCCCGGCAATGTTTATTGTTTTAAAAACGATGATTCAAATTTAAATAAAACTTGAACACATGAAAGTGAATTTAAACATTTTCTGTGTTATTGACAGTTTACAAGAAAAAATAATAAGCACTATATATCTATTACAGTGAATTCCAGTTGGATTCCTTGCATTCACTTATGTACAAATACCCTTGGGAAAGGTATTAATCCATCTCTTCCTTCCAGTTATGGGTTAAATAATACAACAGAGTGGGTCCTATAGCCTTGGCTGGCAACCAGTCTACCGCAAAAAGCAATGGCAACCTATTTTCTATTGTTATGAAGTAATAAACTGATCCCCCACTAGTTATTACTTTTTAATATTAGACATCTCTTCCCCCCTCTAGCTATGAGTCAAATAACAGGACAGATTGGGTTCTATAGCCTTGCTTGGCAACCAGTCTACCGCAGAAAGCGATGGCAGTCTACTGCGGGATAATCTTCTGCCCAGTCAGTCATGTCTCTTTCGAGACATGATCGCCCAAGTATGTATCACGTATGGCATTTAACTGATTGACTGAATATAATAGCTGGAATCATGATTAAGGTTTCTACTTTGCATAAAGTGGGGGATCGATTTTATATTGTTATGAAGTTATAAACTGATCCCTCACTAATTACTACTTAATATAATACATCTCTTCCCCCCCTCTAGCTATGAGTCAAATAATATGACAGAATGGGTTCTATAGCCTTGGTTGGCAACCAGTCTACGGCAGAAAGCAATGGCAACCTACTGCGGGATAATATTCTGCCCAGTCAGTCATGTCTCTTTCGAGACATGATCGCCCAAAGCGTGTATCACGTATGGCACTTAACCGACTGAATCGTCTGAGAGACCCTCTTCTGCTTTTTATCAGCATGGCTGATGCTTACCCCCAGGAAAGTAACTCGTTACGCTCACTCCGGCTAACGTTCTGACTTGAAGCGGAAAGACGAGGTCAACATTAAGAAAGTTTTGATCTATAATTTTATTCATAAATGATGAATTAGAAAATTATTTTAAGTCATTTGTGAGGCTTCTTCCTGTCTTTCATCAGTATGGCTGATGTTAACCCTCAGGAGAGCGACTCGTTGCGCCCACTCCGGCTAACGTTCTCAGCTGACATGAAGTGGAAAGACTATATTGAATCCATTCCAAGGTCAGCTGCTAAGAAAGTCCGTTCACTGTGTTGTGCAAGACAATTCCTCTTTCCGGAATCTATCTTACATATCTATAAGTCTATTATTCGTCCATGCTTAGAATATTACCGCCACATATGGTCCGGTGCCCCTGCTTATTACCTTGAGCTCCCTGATAAGATCCAAAGAAGAATCAGAAATATTATTAATCCTGATCTGTCGCCTCGATTTTAGCCACTTAACTTAGGTTATTCCTCTGTGTTTTTATTTTTTTATAAATACTTTCATAGTAATTGTTGGATAATTCTTTGCTATGCTTCCTAAACTTTTTGAATTTAAGCAGAGTAAAAGCAATGGCAACCTACTGCGGGATAATATTCTACTCAGTCAGTCATGTCTCTTTCGAGACATGATCGCCCAAGCGTGTATCACGTATAGCACTTAACTGACTGATTAGAGTAGCATCGTAATTTCATCAATTTAGAGTTTTCTTTTTTAATCGTTTCACCCCAAGCAAGGTGGTACCGCCACTGATGCGCAAGGGGCTACATAAGAGTAAAAGTTTAGACAGGAGGAGAGTGAAGAGAAAGAAAAAACAGTTACAGGGGATGTCAGAGAAATGGCAAGTGAAGGATGAGAACACAGGTGTGAAGACAGTTGCGAAGGTAGAGAGAAAGGAAAAGAACAAGATACACGGGGTGATGTAGAAAGAGTGAAAAGAAAGATGAACCAGCAACAGGGGGTGAAAGAGAATGGGCAAGAGAAGGATGTGAACACAGGAGTGAAGACAGTTACGAAGGTCGAGAGGAAGGAAAAGAACAAGATACACGGGGTGATGTAGAAAGAGTGAAAAGAAAGATGTACCAGCTGCAGAGGGTGTCAGAGAAAGGGCAAGAGAAGGATGTGAACACAGGAGTGAAGACAGTTACGAAGGTCGAGAGGAAGGAAAAGAACAAGATACACGGGGTGATGTAGAAAGAGTGAAAAGAAAGATGTACCAGCTGCAGAGGGTGTCAGAGAAAGGGCAAGAGAAGGATGTGAACACAGGAGTGAAGACAGTTACGAAGGTCGAGAGGAAGGAAAAGAACAAGATACACGGGGTGATGTAGAAAGAACTGGAGTCAAGTGAATAGAGATGGGCATTGACATTGTATTTAAATTCCCGGAGGTTGTAGCTGTCAGGAAAGCAAGAATATGGAAGAGAGTTCCACAGGTGGGAAGTGTGAGCTGATGGAGTAGAATTGTCGGCTGTATTTGGTAGATCTAACTGTAAATGGGTTGGACCTTGTTGCCAGTCTGGTTGCACGAGTAAATTCATGTGGCATGGGCACCAGTGACTTAACTTAGTCGGAGCAGAAGCCATGAAAATATTTGAAGAATAGACAGAGGGAAGCCAAATATCGCCGGTGAGAAAGTTGCTGGAGTCGAACTGTCAGGTCGGAACCTATCACATTGCAGATTCTCCTTTGGAGTCTGTCTAGAACACTGAGATGAACAGCAGGAGCTCCTAACCATCTATGACAGCAGTATTCTATGCACGGACAGATGGTTGATTTGTATATGTGCAAGATGGATTGAGCTGACGTAGACCTTATTTTCGAGCTTGTGGAACTCCCTTCCAGCTCCATGCTTTTCAGCCAACTTTAATCTGCAAAGATTTAAATGCAATGTCAGTGGCTCCTGATTACTCTTTTCTCTTTCTGCTCACCATTAAGGTTTCTGTTGCTAATTCTTCTACAGCCTTTCGCTAACTTGCGTTCTAGTGACTTTTCTGCCTTACTTGAGGTGATATCGATTAAAATAACTTATATTGTTTATTGGAATGGTTGGCAAAACATGGGCTGATCGTCAATTGATTCAAATTTTATAACATGGTAAATAAGGATGTCCTTATAGTTGGTTCAAATATTTTAATAATTTAGTATACATTTATAAATTTATGAATAAACATTTTCATATTTATCTAAACTAATTTATAAATGGAAGTTTGTCTGTGTGTGCGCGTGTGTGTATGTGTGTGTATCCATTACCTATAGACTCCGAAACGGCTGAACCGATTTTCTTTAAAATTTACACACTTGTACTATAAGCGTCTGCAAGTGTTCTTAGCTAGGTTTTGTGTCGAGGTACCCCAGATAAATATCGAAAATCGATAATCGAAAAAATCGGGTTATAGAAGAGGTGGTCCGATTTTAATCAAATTAGATACAATCATAGACAAAGACATAAGAAAGGATATTCAAAGGTTTCAAGGTTGCAGTTCTTACAATAGTGCAGAAAATCGATAATATCTCTATCGATAATATATATATATATAAGGCAAGATGCTTGTGTGTGTGTGTGTGTGTGTTTGTTTATCTGCCTGTATGTCTGTATTTTTTCAGCCGTTTTATTTTAGTTTTTGATTCGGGTTTGGCTCTAAGTAGGTATAATTGTAGTTATTAGCCTCAGCCATAATACAATTTACTCAGAGGACTTATTTAGTCTTCAAAATTCAGTTTACGACGAAAAAAAACTTATTTGATATCGAAACCAGGAAATCAAATTTTGACTTACATCCATTCATTTTTCTTTCAGTCTACGGTTTCGCTTTAACTGGAAACAACTATTGTTTTTTAGTCTTTCGTGACAACGTCCAAAGAGTTTGAGCTCCAGGACTATGGATTAGTTTTTAAAGCTTTCATTACACCCGAGCAACGCCGGGATATACTGCTAGTGTTTTAAAATCATATAGCCCCGAGCATTTTACTGCCACTGTTGTGCAGGAGGTTACATAGAATGAAGGTTATGGGGAAGAATGACAGGTTATAGGGGGTGTCAGGAAGTGAATAAGAGAAGGATTAGAATACTGATGAGAGTAAAGTGGACAGAGAAAGGAGCATGAGAGAGAGGATGCAGGTTAGTGAGATAGGAGATGACTATTGACTTTACATTTAAATTCTTGGAGATTGTAGCTGTCGGCGAAGCAAGTAAACGGAAGGGAATTCCACAGGCGGGAAGTGCGAGAAAAGAAGCTGATGGTGTAGAAAGATGCTGAAAAAATGGCCAACCTCTTGTATCGCTACAGTAAGAACCTACCTCCTTCTTCTATCGTCTACGTTTACAAGAGCCTGATCAGGACGAAAACGGAGTATTGCTGCCATATATTACCAGGAGCTGCACAATCTTTATTTTCAGTCTTGATAGAGCCCAAAAGCGTCTCAGAGTCCTTTTAGATGGCGAAATATTTTCCACCTCACAACCCCTTTCTCACAGATAAAACGTCACAAACATCTTGCTATTTCCATGGGGAGTTTTTAGGTGAACTACACTCCTCGGAACGAGAAATCGGGGAGCCGAGTTCGAATTCCAGTTGAATTCATTGCATTCACTTACGCGCAAATACCCTTGGGAAAGGTATTAACCCGTCTTTTCCTTCCAGTTATGCGTTAAATAACAGGACAGATTGGGTTCTATAGCCTTGGCTGGCAATCAGTCTACCGCAGAAAGCAATGGCAACCTACTGCGGGATAGTCTTCTGCCCAATCAGTCATGTCTCTTTCGAGACATGATCGCCCAAGTGTGTATCACTTAAAAGTTTTCTAATATCGAGCCATGAATCTATGTTTCTGCTTTTCCTCTTTCTTGTTGTGTTGACAAATTTAAATATTTTTTTCAATCCCACCCCTTTTTAAATTCCTGTATATGGATATGTTTTTGGGGTTCTTCTGGTATAGAAATTTTGTAACATATTTGAATTAATAAATTTTTTTTTTCGACCGTTGCTGATGAAACGAGATTTTTTTTTTTAAATGGCCATTCAACGAAATTAAATTTCGAAATTTTTGAATTACTCTATATATTTGGTTATGTAAATCGATAATACTATTACATCTTGGTCAATTTTAATATTAATAAAATTAATATTAATAGGATCGGGTTTTTGGATTTTACATATTTGCTCAGCCTTTTTTAATTATATATATATATATATATATATATATATATATATATATATATATATATATATATAAGTATATAATAAAGTTTAATTAAAAATAGAATATCTACTTAAATACGAGTATCGATAAAAAATGATATTCAAACATATCATTTCAAATTGTCGGTTGTTTATAACCAAGTTTCGTTAATCTTCGTTAATTTCCGTAACATGTTTACATTTATTGACATTACGATACATTTCAGAGCAGATATGGTTATTGCGATAAATCGGAAAACTGTGTTATATAGGCTTGATTAAAATCTCGTTTAGACTAATGGTCATTCGTATTCGAGAGGTCTAAGACGTGTCAGATCACATGGTAGCTTCCCCTATGTGGATAGGGATCGAAGGTTCGAATTCTGCCCAATGACACACATTTTCGTAATAAAATAATATCGTAAATAATCAGATATAAATATATAATACTGTTTAATTCAAAACAGAATATCTACTTAAATACGAGTATCGATAAAAAATAACGTTCAAACAAATCATTTCACACACACACACACACACACACACACACACACACACACACACACACACATACACACACACACATCACACACACACACATATATATATATATATATTTATAATGTGGAGAAGTTTGTCGCTTAACTGAGCAGAGTTATGCCGACTTTGAAGTTTCGTGAGGGCATTAGTGAAGACATCACTATAATGTCTCTACAAAACTTCGAAGTTAGCATCATTTTTCTCAGTTAAGTGACTATATATATAAAAAATGTGTATCTGTGTGTTTTTATGTGTCTCCATTTTAACAAACCCTACTCCTCCGAAACCCTTGGTCTGATTTCAACCAAAATTGGGTCACTTGTCGATCATGACATGAAACTTTGATGTACGCAACAATTTGTCGAATCGATTTACAGTGTACGGCAGAAATCACCGAAACGCTTAGAATTTACGAACTTTTCTCCTGCGAGACGCCTTATGCGAATCCAACCAAAATTGGGTTGTAGAACCTATGATGTACACAAAAAAATTTTCTAATCAATGTTCGTCAAAAATCAACGACAAACATAATTTCCGGTGGTCTTTTGTGTACTTTAATACATTTCTCCAAGACACTTCACTCAAACTCAACCAAAATCGAGTCACTGGTAGATAAAATTTTGATGCTTTGATATGCAGACAAAAACATGAATGGAAAATGTTACTTTTTGCGATCGTTTATTTCTCCGAAACGCTTAGTTGTATTCCAACAAAAATCGGGTCTTTTTTCTAACTTATATCGTCATATGCCATGACAATTTCAGGTTTTCTACAAGGAACCAACCCCTCTGACGTTGTAGGGACAATGCATCAACTTCTGCGTCACAAAGTCATGGCATAACATTACAGGCTCCTGTCACACCAGCCCCCGTTATTCCAGTTGTACATAAATCATTTCCATTTATTGACAAAATTGACCAAACATGAATCCCGTTTTGCAAATACAACAAAAACCAATATTTACTTTGCATTTTTGTAACTTAGGCTTCACAACAAATTCATATTAGAGCTTTATAAATAAACATTTGAATTTCAACATAACCACTAAAAATCCCTGAGCAAAGCCGGATATTCATCTAGTGTATACTAGCAGTATAGCCCGGCGTTGGTCGGATGTAATGAAAGCTTTAAAACTAATCCATGCACCTGGAGCTCAGACTCTTTGGACGTTGGCACGAAAGACTAAAAAGCAATAGTTGTTTCCAGTTAAAGTGAAACCGTAGACAAAAAGAAAAATGAATGGATGTAAGTCACATTTTGATTTCCCGGTATAGGTATAAAATTTTCTGCACTATTGTAAGAACTGCAACTTTGAAACTTCTGAATATCGTTTCTTATGTCTTTGTCTATGAATGTATGAAATTTGATTAAAATCGGACCACCTCTTCTATAACCCGATTTTTTCAATTATCGATTTTCGATATTTATCGGGGGTACCTCGACACAAAACCTAGCTAAAAACACTCACAGACGCTTATAGTACAACTGTGTGAATTTTGAAGAAAATCAGTTCAGCCGTTTCGGAGTCTATAGGTAACGGACACACACACACACACACACACACACACACACACACACACACACACACAGAGACAGAGAGACAGACATACAGACAAAGACAAAGTTCCATTTATAAATATGTTTAGATATAAAAGAGTAAGTTAAAAGTTATCTGCACTTTCGTCATAACATATCTTCAGACAAGAGTGCAAATATTTTATTTTACTATTCCTCGTATCTATCTATCTATCTATCTATCTAGCTATCTATCTATCTATCTATCTATCTATCTATCTATCTATCTAAGATAGTTTCGCCTTTAGATCTTTTAACACTAATTCCTCGTCTTCGGATCAGGAGTAGAGGTGTATCCCTTGTTATTTGGTCTTGTTTGTTTTTTTTTTTATCAATTCATTGAAGGCACTAAGAGACATGGAGCGACTGTGTGTGAAAGAGAATGAGAAAATTCTAGAAGGAACCGGAGTCCAATGCTAAACAGGAAAGATTGGACAAATCTCTACTGTCTGGAGAAATGTGAACCGTTTAGGATTGGATTTCTCGTTCTTTTCCCCCAGTCTTCTCGCACTCTTTCACCCCCCGTAACTTGTTGCGTCTTAATGGCATTATCGCCTTTTTTGGGGGTGAAATCGTTGATATATAAAATTAAAAAGCTGTCTACTTATACTAGCAAATATAAGTCAAATTATACAATATATGTATATCAGAGTTATAAGATTTTCTGTTAATAAAGTGCTCAATATAAGACAATACAGTGTTTAGTAAATTTTAAATACTTATCCAATCGCTTTTCCATCAATATATTCATCATTTTCCGAAAGTGCAGGTGTGTGAATATTAGGAAACACCGTGTTGACATTCGACAAATGTTGAACGTTTTTATTTATATTTTAATATTAATAATACAGGTTGAGTATCCGTTACCCGAAATTACAAAATCCGAAAACCTGAAAGTTTTTCAAGTGTTGACATGACTTGCCACAAATGGAAACCAACATGGCTACCGGTAGCACGATTATTGCGTTGCAGCGTTGCAAATAAAATGCTTTTACATTTAACTGTAATCAGAATCCATGTTTTTTTTTTTTAACACAAATACTGAACCTGCATGTTGATTTTCTAAGCACAGCTTAGATGTAGTACATTATCGAATGTATGGAGGGTTGGGGATGGGCTAGTGAAAACCGAACTCACTACTAAGTCGTAATTGTTCTAGAGAAGTAAGCTTGTTAACCATTAAACCACGTCGAGGTAAACCTGTTAGCCGTTTCATCACGCCGAAGTTCCCATACCGTATCTGTATGTTTCGTATCAACGTTTTAACAAAAACACGACATTGTTAGTAGAGATTGATAGCTTACCAAATTATCCTTCTCGGACTCACGATGATATCATTGATGATGTTCGCTCTTCCTCAAATTTTTCACACCTGATGTAGAAATAGTGATGGCTGTTGCTTTTATACATTCTTTGTAAGTAGGGATCATGTTTTTTTGTACACGGATAGAAAATACAAAACATTATCCGTATGAGAATTACATGAGTGGTGTCATTACCTGTACACAAATATTATTAAATTTTATATTAAAATACCTCCAGGAAATATGTATATGCTCTGTTATGAAATGTTAAAAAATATCATTTTATGCTTGGGTTCCATTTCCAAGCTGACCCATTTTATAGATTTTTTTATAGAAATGAAATCGCCTATATTCCAAAATCCGGACCCAATAAATTCGGATAAAGGATTCATAACCAATAATAATAATAATAATAATAATAATAATAATAATAATGGTTGATGATCCCACTAAAATTCCCGCATGGATGACCAGAGAAATTACATTTCTTCTACCCAAGAATAGTGACACAAACAACCCGAAAAACTACAGACCAATTACATGCCTTCCGACATCATATAAACTATTAACATCTATTTTAACAAAACAGACATATTTCTTCTTGGAAAGAAATGGTATATTACCACTTGAATAAAAAGGGTGCAAAAGTGGTTGTTACGGATGTAAAGGCCAATTGCTTATTAACAGAATGATCCTCGAAAACTGCTAAAATGCAAAGAAAAATCTTAGTACTGCCCGGATAGATTATCGTAATACATTCGATAGTGTACCATATTCTTGGATCTTGAAGACATTAAATATATACAAGATATCACCCTTCATCATCAATTTCATCAAACAATGCATGTCGATATGGAAAACAACACTTTACCTCAATCATATAAATGGAACCTATAAGTCTGGCGAAATAAACATAGAGAGATGTATATTTCAGGGTGACTCTTTGTCTCCCTTGCTATTCTGTATATCATTAATACCACTAACCAGTCAACTTAACAAGACAGAATGTGGTTATAAAATAGCCCAAAAGAAAATAAGCCATCTATTTTACATGGATGACTTAAATTTGTATGTTAAGAATGATAACGAGCTGGAAGGTCTTCTGCAAACTGTAAAATGCTTCAGTGAAGACATTGGAATTAAATTAAATTTAAATAAATGTGCTAAAGCTACAATTTTACGTGAATCGCTACAACAAACATACTCAATTAGCTTAGACCCTGCTGTAACAATAAAAGAATTAAAGCCAGAAGAAGCTTATAAATACCTAGGTGTAAATGAGAGCGAAAACATTCACCATAAACAATGAAAGAAATAATGCGTAAAGAGTACTATAGAAGGTTACGGCTGATATTAAAAACTAAATTGAATTCTCAGAACAGAATTATGGCCATTAATAGCCTTGCCATCCCAGTTGTCCAATATAGTTTCAACATCTTAAACTGGACTCTAAACGACATCAGGCGAATGGATTCTAAAACAAGAAAGCTTATTTCTAAGCATAAGATGCATCATCCAAAGTCTGATGTAGACCGTCTATACATACCCTGTAAAGAAGGTGGAAGAGGTCTTATTCAGTTAGAATTGTCATACAAGACAACAACTATTGGCTTACTGACATACATAGAAACAACAAAGGACTGGATGATACAATTCGTCAAGCAACATGAAGAAAGAAAGAAAGAATATTCAATAATAAAAGAAGGCAGTAAATACAAACAAGATTTACATTTAGTAGATTCTGTAGAAAAGCAAAACAGAAGCCAAGAACCAAATATTGCGGCAAAAATATGAAAATGAAAGCCAAAGATAAAGCTCTTGAACAGATAAAACAACGCTGGCAAGACAAATCTCTGCATGACCAATATCTGGAACGTGCCAATAAATCCAATGTTGATAAAGTTAATACTCATCGATGTTTACGTGCATCTGGGCTAAAGTCTGAAACTGACCACAGTCTTTTCACTAGGAACTTTCATGCAAATATTATGCATAATAAATGGATCCAAAATGCAGGTTCTGTGATAAACACCAAGAAACAATAGACTATCTCATCTCAGGCTGTTCTGTACTTGCCCCAAATGAATATAAAAATCGTCACGATAGAGTGGGGCAATATTTACATTGGACAATGTGCAAACACTATGGAAAATATGTAAACAAACACTGGTAGGAACATCACCCAGCACTGGTTACAGAAATAGAAGATGTCACCATTCTATTAAATTACACAATCTACACAGACAGAAAAATTGAAGCACATCGGCCGGACATTATTGTTAAAACCAGAAAGAAAAAAACTTGTCTGTTAATTGATATAGCTTGTCCAGCGGATTGTAACAAAGCAACCAAATAATTCGAAAAACAGTCAAAATATAAAGACCTGGAAATTGAAATAGAAAAAAATGTGGAAATTGAAAACAAGAATCGTGCCAGTGATAGTAGGTTCACTTGGAATGATAAACAAAGGAACAAAACAACACATTGAAAGAATCTCTGGAAACTCGAACTTAAGAGATATACAAAAGTCGTCTTGTTAAGTACGGCCCAAACACTAAGGAGAATTTTGTCTATGTAACGCTAGGGATGTTAGGGGAGATAGGAAAAACATGAAATGGAGCCATAACAACACACCACGATCTGCCTTAGGTCTTTCCGCAGACTTGGTAGGTAGTGCGACCATAGCAGAAATAATGATGGTAACATCATTATTAACTACCTGATGAGACATTGTTCTTTCAATGTCGAAACAAAATGTACAATTTTGTAGTAGTTTGTACATGTTCTAAAGTAATAATTAATAA
Source organism: Ascarosepion bandense (assembly GCA_037127315.1). Taxonomy (NCBI): domain Eukaryota; kingdom Metazoa; phylum Mollusca; class Cephalopoda; order Sepiida; family Sepiidae; genus Ascarosepion; species Ascarosepion bandense. The sequence goes on from JBBBDQ010001958.1 coordinate 1,823,374, forward strand.
TAATAATAATAATAATAATAATAATAATAATGATAATAATAATAATGATAATTATTATATATATATATATATATATATATATATATATATATAGTTTTAGTGCCAAGAATTTGTCAATTTAAATGAGCAAGAAACCCAGGTCGGATGAGCCAAGATATCATAACGATGTCCTCACGAAATGTCGAAGTCGATATGAATCTGCTCAGTTAAAGTGACTAATGCTTTCATTAGCAGCAGAAAATATCACTGTACGTCTACCGCTTAACATAATTAAAGGTGTTACCAATTTTTATTTTTGCATCGGAACATACTACTGGGACACTGATCCAAAACGACATAGCTCTATTTGTACATCGAGTGCGCGAACACCCAAAAGACGTAAAGAATGCTGAAAGATTCTCGGCCCGTTTCGCTCCCCCAAAATCTGACAAACGATCAGAAATCGGAATTTTTTTAAAAAACCCTTTCTTAGTCAGGCCGAGGACTTTTCAGCTACCTCTCGTGTACATGTCGGCTACGCAACAACATTCACCTCTTACGCTATAGAGCAGAGTCCAGAGAAGATGCTTCCTCGATCGCTACCCCTTTAAGTCTTGTGCGTTGTGGTGCAGTGGATATCGACTCGAAACGACAAATCAGGAAGCCGGGTTCGAATTCCAGTTGAATTCCTTGCATTCACTTACGCACAAATACCCTTGGGAAAGTTATTAATCCGTCTCTTTCTTCCAGTTATGGGTTAAATAATAGGACAGATGGGGTTCTATAGCCTCGATTGTCAGTCATGTCTCTTTCGAGACCAAAACGTGTATCACGTATGCCACTTAACTGACTGTTAAGCCAGCAAATCTTAAATGCGTGTCGGCCAAATTTCTGAGAACCACTTTTACGTTTTGTATAAAATGGAAAATTAAATATTTAAAATACCAATTTTTATTCTTATTTTTGATCATTTCACCCCATCTATGTTACATGTCCTTATGATGTTCACCTCTCATCTAAACTTATTTATAAATGGAACTTTGTGTGTGTGTCTGTGTGTGTATCCGTTACCTATAGACTCCGAAACTGCTGAACCGATCTTCTTGAAAATTTACACACTTGTACTATAAGCGTCTGCGAGTGTTCTTAGCTAGGTTTTGTGTCGAGGTACCCCCGATAAATATCGAAAATCGATAATCGAAAAAAATCGGGTTATAGAAGATGTGGTCCGATTTTAATGAAATTTGATTCACGCATAGACAAAGACATAAGAAACGATATTCAGAAGTTTCAAGGTTGCAGTTCTTACTGCAACCATGATTTTTCACAGAAAATCGATAATATATATATATAAAAAGCAAGACGTTTGTGTGTGTGTCTGTTTATCTGCCTGTATGTCTGTATTTATTCAGCGCTTTTATTTTAGTTTTTGCTTCGGGTTTGGCTCTAAGTAGGTATAATTGTAGTTCTTCGTCTCAGCCATGATACCATTTACTCAGAGGACTTATTTAGCCTTCAAGATTCAATTTCCGACGAAAAAAACTTATTTGGTATCGACACCAGGAAATCAAAATTTGACTTACATCCAATAATTTTTCTTTCAGTCTACGGTTTTGCTTTAACTGGAAACAACTATTGCTTTTAGTCTTTCGTGCCAACGTCCAAAGAGTCTGAGCTTCAGGACCATGGATTAGTTTTAAAGCTTTCATTACATCCGAGCAACGCCGGGCTATACTGCTAGTAAATCCATAAAACGACCTAATTTTGTATGCAACACTTCATCTTGAGTGGCTCTTGGGACTTGCATTGGAAGAATATGATACAAATCAGTATGTCCACCCCTACACACGTATTTGCCTATAACCATATAAATCGAAAGCGTCCTTTATTTAATCGATCCTGACCTATCATCTCGACGCTCACCGTCGGGATGTAGCTACCCTCTGTTTTTATTTTTTTATAATTATTTTCATGATAATTGGTTTGATGAGCTTTATTCATTGGAGTCTCGACATTATACATTTAATCAACTACATTAAAAACCAGGTCTCTCAGTTTTATTGATGTAATGGCTATATAGAACCGTAAGTTCTATTCTAATAGTTTCTTTTCTCGTGGAACTTGCTTACTTGCCAACTTCTTCTTCTTCTATGTGCCCTGTCCCTTCAGGACGTAGGCGATTATGATTCTCCACGTTTCCCTATCCTTTGTGGCTCTTAGTATGTTTGCTCCTGTTACACCTCACAACCCCCGTTCCGTCATCCACCTGATCAGGCCCTACAAATATGTTACTCGCTGCCTTCCCCTGTCTCTTTTACCTTCTATCTGGCCAGTCAGTATCAGATTCTCCAAGCTCTCCCTCCTTATTGCATGTTTCAGGAACTTTAGTTGTCTCTTCCTGATGCTCAGTATTAATTTCCTTTTTGTTGCCATTTTCCCAACATCTCATCGTTGCTTGTATGCTCAGTCCCCGATATCCACAGCATCCTTCTGTAGAACCACATTTCCGCTGCTTCAAGTTTTGTTCTCATTTTCGATAATATTGTCCAGCAATCACTGCCGTTCTGAAGAACTGACATCACATAGCAATCCAGTAGTATTTTATTTGTTTCTAGTGAAATTTTCCTGTGTGTTAGTACGTTACTCAGTTTCTGGAACGCGCCCTTCGCCATGCCAATTCGCCTTCGGATCTCTGTGTCGCACTTTCCATCTCCTGTTAGAACACTTCCTAGGTATTTAAATTTTGTACTTGTTTGATTCTGGTATCCCCCCACCTGTATTTGGCATTTTGGGTTGTACCTGTTGATGATGACCATGCATTCAGTTTTCTTGAAGTTTATTTGTAGTCCTTTTTTGTCACTCTCCACCGATGCCTTCTGTAGGGGCTCTTGTAGTTTCCTTTCCGCGTCCGCAATCAACACTGTAGCCGTCTTCAAAAATTAAAATGCAACACCAAACTTCATCTTTTGTCTTTTCTAAAACGTACTTTTATTGTCCTTTCTTTTCAGTAAAGTTTTCTCATTCTCTTTCACTCCCAGAAAATATTTGTGTCTTAGTGGCATTATAGCTTTGCTTGGGGGGTGAAGTGATCAAAAATAAAATTGATATTTTAAAAATTTCAGCAATCGGATGTCTAACCGTCTTGATGAGCTATGATACTGCAAAACAGGACTGTCTGCAGATGAATATTTACGCTCTCGCACGCCGATTGAGCACCACGGAGAAGTGGTAGGCTTTTAAAAACAGTAGCTACTCACGCATTTACGCATCGTTAATTCTGTAATGAATTTGAACACTCTCAGCTACTTGCGTGTGTTTACATTGTGTATATAACACGCTAAAATTCGCCTTTCTTCACCGAGCATAGCTCAGAGGTAGAATCACCAACTGATGTCAATTCGGTCTGGTTTCAATCCTGGCTAGAAGCAATCGGATGTCTAACCATACTGATGAGCTGTGATACATCGAAACAGGGCTGTCTGCAGATGAACATATATATATATATAAGACAATAGGAAAACTGTAATAGTTGCCAACGCGTTTCATCCAGTGTTGACTTTTTCAAGGCAAAAGACGAAATGAATTGTTTAAACTAATAATAACAAAACAAAATGTCCTTAGCAACTGAAAGAATTTAAAGAACGCTATTTTTATACTGTCAACTGAAAATTACGTCAAATATTGTCACGTGTGGAGAGATTGTTTTTATTGAAGGATTCAACCATTTTGTGGGGGGGGGTTCTTGATACTGTTGTGTACGTTTGTTTGGGAGAGTAGTAATTCTGTTAAAAAAGGTGAAATAGGGAAAAAGCCTGGGTGTGGTTGAATTTATTTCTATGTATGACTAGTGCATTAGCTAAATTGTTTTTATTGAGGTTTCTTTTGTGCTCATAAATGCGGTTTTTTTAAAAATATCTACTTGTTTTTCCAATATATTTACAATATATTTATAGTTGGCAAATATTACAATTAACCTATTGTTTTTTACATTTATAAATATTGTCTTTTTTACAGGTTAACTCTGGAAGATTTTTCAAATATATATATATATATATATATATATATATATATATATATATATATATATATATATATATTGTTTTAGAACATGTACATAATTTCTTCTATATATGTCCTCTTCTCTACAATCATATGTTTGTTTCAATATTGGGACTCCAACATATCATCGGGAGAAGGAAAGCCTTAAAATCCTTCTCCCGATAATATGTTGGAGTCCCAACATTGAAACAGCCATATGATTGTAGAGAAGAGGACATATATAGAAGAAATTATGTACATGTTCTAAAACATAATTTATAATAAATATTCACAGCTCTATACATCATATATCGAGCACTGTTTTAAATTAATGTTTTGAACGGGAAAAATTTTTCTTTTCTCTCCTCGTTCTATACCCACTCGGATATATATATATATTCAAATCATTTCACCTCAAGCAAGGCAGGACCGCCACTGGTGTGCAGGAAGTTACAGTAAGAGAAAAACAAGGTACAAGGGATATGAGAAATGAAACTGATAGAGTAGAAGAGGCCGTAGCATTTAACTATTTCGACGGTAAAAGGGTGGGGCCATGATGCACAGGTAAATACATGTGGTTGGGGTGTCAGGGAAGTTTGTCAGAGCAGTTGCCATAAAAATATTTGCAGAAAAGACAGAGGGAAGCCACATCATGTCGGTGAGAAAGTGACTGAAGGCGGGCTGCCAAGTCAGGATCGATTACATTGCAAATCCTTCTTTGAATTCTTTCGAGAACCCAGAGATGTATAGCAGAAGCACCTGATCAGATAAGGCAACAGTATTCAATGTACGGACGAATGGTATAATTATAAAATGTGTAAAATGGATTCTGATGAGAAAAAAGCTTTCTGGCCAGATAGTGACCTACCCTTCTTAGCGATAGATGCAGCTATAGGTTCGATGTAGTTGTTCCATTTGAAAGTGTTCAAATTCCAGTTGAGTACTTGAGATCTCGTTCCATTGTCCAGGATGAGCTTGATACAAGTGACTGGAGAGTCAAGCCGATTGTTCGAAAGCGCACAAGCATACCGGGCAGCTCCAGCGAGAAGGCAAGGCCTCTCGATCGACATGGGCGTAATCTGGAGGACGTTCCGGTTCGTTGACATCTGGTACCTGCGAATTCGCGGGGGGGTTGTCGAGGCTTGGATTTAGCGACTTAGTACCAGTTAAATACGAGGCCAAGGAGGCGCAGTGTGTTGATCTCTAGGAGATTAGCGTTGACGTTGCGGCAAAGTTCAGAACACAAAATAGCGTAGCCAGAGAAGACATGGGATAGAATCGAAAATATTAAAATAAGAAAGTAACTTGAAAAGTAGCAAAATATCTACATTTAAAGTCTAGCGTATTTATTTGATGGAATCTTTTGACCAAATACAAATAAATACGACTTGAATATCATATTTCCCACTATCGAGTTGGATTTCGATTCCTTTGGGCAGATTAAGATCACCCTCCTACTAACACCTACGTCCTGACGGGACACAGTACATAAATGAAGAAGCGTTTTCATTGGATAAAATCTTTACCTTACCAAGTATTCGCCATTTTGGGAGCACTATCAATTAACCTAGAATATGCTTCAAAACATCTTTAATAAAAATCTGTCGATCCCAGAAAGTAGTTAAGTTTTTTCCCCACAAATAATCGCCTCTTTACTCACTTACCCGCCTCAGGCACATGTCTTTCTTATTTCTTATGGCCCAGCCTTTTCAACGATGAAATCTATAGATATTACAATACCAAATAAATTGATTCTGACCAATAACTGGTTAATAATTATATATATATAATAGAACATATTTATGCTCTCACACCCTGATTGAGCACTCTGGAAAAATAGTAGACTTTGATAAACAGTAGCTGCTCTGGCATGTACGCATCGCTCATTCAATGAAATGAATTAGAGCGCTCTATCTATTGGGCGCGTATAATGATATTCGCTAAAAGTCTGCCTACTTCCACCGAACGCCCATAGCCCAGAGGTAGAGTCGCCGACTGACGCCATTTCGGTCGGGTTTCAATCCTGGGTAAAAAAGCAATCGGAGTCTAACCGTACTGATGAGCTGTGATACAGCGAAACAGATCTGTCTGCGGATGACTATATATAATAGAACATATATAGAAAAAAATATGTACATGTTCTAAAACATAATATATATATATATATATATATATATATTCATGCATTTACTTTTATAAAGAGTGCTCGATAAAAATGTAGAGCGTTATAAATATATTTTATAAAAAACAAAAAAAAAAAAAAAGCACACACCCCAATAAAAAATAACACATTAAATTAAGGAGAAACCAACCCCAAAACAAAACAACACCTACCAACCCCTAAACCAAACAACAACACGCTAGGCGCCAGCAGCACCAGCCCTTTCAAGATTAATAGATTAACCTATCATGAACTCTGCCAAAAACAAACACTTAATCCTAAGACCGGTAAAAAAGTCAACGGAACCCAAAATACAGACCAACCCCTCTTACACCCGAAAATAACAAATCCAACACAAATAAACTGGCTTTTTCAAATGGATAATTCTCATTTCTAAAAAAATCACCTGAGGATGAAGCCAAAACATAATGGGCTGGCTTCGGAACATGAGAAATTTTTTGTGTAGTGATACTATGAATTTAAAAACATTGTAACAACCATTACAGTATATATATATATATATATATATATATATATATATATATAAATCCAGGTAAAGAGAACCAGCAGTTTGACAATTCCGAGTTCTCTGGCATTTACTTTTATTTAAAAATGTTCTCAGCACAATAAATATTAATATAATCATATAATTAAATTTGTTTTTAATTAATTCATTGCGACACGGAAATTCCTATGTTTCGATATTTCTACCACGTCATCAGGCAATGTTAGATCATAGTTGTGAAAATGATTTTATATTTAAACGAAAATCATTTTCACAACTATGATCTAACATTGCCTGATGACGTGGTAGAAATATCGAAACATAGGAATTTCCGTGTCGCAATGTATTTTTAGTTAAAGAACACATTCAATTATATATACACGTTCAGCAAAGGTTAGAAGACCAAATAAGATAACTGAAGAAGATATTGGAAAGAATTGAAAATATTTATTTTAATATTTTATATTAAAATGAAAAAAGGAACTTTAAAAGTAACAAAAAACGCGCATGTTTACTTGGTAGAATCTTTTGACAAAGAAAAGAATATTAAATTATTACGTGATATCTGTCGTCCAATATGACAGCGAATACTGGACATCAAAGATGAAGAAGTGAGTCGAAGCAACAGAAATGTGGTTCTATAGAAAGATGCTGAGGACACCATGGAGTGAACACGTGAGCAACGGCGAAGTTTTAGGGAAAAAGGAAAGATAAAGTAAAAATATACTTAACATCAGGAAGAGGCAGTTGAAATATCTTGGGCGCACAATGAGGAAAGAGGGTTTGACAAATATGATACTCACAGGCCAGATTAAGGGACAGGGGAAAACAACATGAAATATACTTGGGGTTTGAGTAAATGAATGACAAATCAGGATTGGGGAAAATAACAAAAAAGACAAAATTATTAAGAACTACAAGGAACAGGAAAATGTGGAGAGCCATGATAGTCTACGTCCTGAAGGGGCACGGCACATAAAAGAAGAAAGAAGACCAATTTTGATAACGGACTCAAATGTTCAGAAGATGGAGCTCCCAAAATTTAAAATCATCACCACAAACACCAGCAGCAGCAGCAACAACAACATTAATAAAATATTGTCACTTTAAATCTGCCTTCAAAACAGTATCGCCCACTGCGCATTATATCAAAAAAGAAAATTTTCTACTGTGCGCGGCCTGATGAAGTTGAAAAGGTATTTTGTAAGGTATTCCCTATAATAAATGACCTCATGTCACACTTTCGGATGCAGAAATATGCCCTTTAACCGCATCGTCTGGATGCAGGTTCGAAACTTGTAATAGTATATAATGAAAAAACAAACTATTTAAAAAGTAATATTTTTTTCGACTACTACACACTTCAGTATATAATGAAAAAAATTCTTAATAAAAAGATAAACTATTTAAAATACTATATTTCCTTTTCAACTATAATAAACTTAATTTAGTATATAATGAAAAAGAAATTCTCAATAAAAAATAAACTATTTGAAATACAATATTTCTTTTTCAAATACAATAGACTTAAATTAGTATATAATGAAAAAAAATTCTCAATAAAAAAATAAGCTATTTAAAACTAGTAGCATAGCCAGGCGTTGCTCGGGTGTAATGAAAGCTTTAAACTTAATCCATGGTCCTGGAACTCAGACTCTTTGGATGTTGGCACGAAAGACTAAAAAGCAATAGTTGTTTCCAGTGAAAGCGAAACCGTAGACTGAAAGAAAAATGAATGGATGTAAGTCAAATTTTGATTTCCTGATATCGATATCAAATAAGTGTTTTTCGTCGTAAACTGAATTTTGAAGGCTAAATAAGTCCTCTGAGTAAATGGTATCATGGCTGAGACTAAGAACTATTATTATACCTACTTCGAGCCAAACCCGAAGCAAAAACTAAAATAAAACGGCTGAAAAAAATACAGACATACAGGCAGATAAACACACACACACACACACACACACACACACACACACACACACACACACACACACACACACACAGATCTTGCCTTTTATATATATATTATCGATTTTCTGCACTATTGTAAGAACTGAAACCTTGAAACTTCTGAATATCGTTTCTTATGTCTTTGTCTATGAGTTTATCAAATTTGATTAAAATCGGACCACTTCTTCTATAACCCGATTTTTTCGATTATCGATATTTATCGGGGATACCTCGACACAAAACCTAGCTATGAACACTCACAGACGCTTATAGTACAACTGTGTAAATTTTCAAGAAAATCGGTTCAGCCGTTTCGGAGTCTATAGGTAACGGACACACACACACACACAGAGTCAAAGTTCCATTTATAAATAAGTTTAGGTTAGATTAGATACAATATTTCCTTTTCAACTACAATAGACTTAATTAGAATTTGAATTAGAAAGAAAATATGAAATCTTTATAGAACTCGATCAAGCAGGAACTTTTGATTCTAAATAAGCATATCAAAAAATTCTATTTCAAGGCAAAAAAAAAAACAAAAACGTATCATTTCGCTGACATATAAGTCGTACACTTGGTGAGGGTACTTAGAGAGGATATTTTCACGACACGACTACAGTTGGCCATTTTGAGCTACGGCAGGCACCAACATATTGGCTTCAGTGTGTGTTGTGTTGCAGTGGATATCGGCTCGGAACGAGAAATCGGAGTACGAATTCCAGTTGAATTCGTTGCATTCACTTACGAGCAAATACCCTTGGGAAAGGTATTAATCCGTCTCTTCTCCCTTCAGCTATGGGTTAAATAGCGGTAAAGGTTGGTTTCTATAGCCTTGGTTGACAACCAGTTTACTGCAAATGTAATAGTAACCTACTGGGAACAAATATTCTGCCCAGTCAGTCATGTCTCTTTTGAGACATGAACGCCCAAGCATATATCACCTAAGGCCCATAACTGAACTGATAATTTTTATATAACATTTTATTTTATTTAAATATGAATTTTATATCCTAGTAAATATTGTTTATTTGTTAGTCCAATAAAATAGAAATTGTGTACAATGCTAATATTGACCAATTACAAATCTAAATCTATCTATCTATCTATCTATCTATCTATCTATCTATCTATCTATCTATCTATCGCAGTCTGTTTGTTGATAATCTATCTATCTATCTATCTATCTATCTATCTATCTATCTATCTATCTATCTATCGCAGTCTGTTTGTTGATAATCTATCTATCTATCTATCTATCTATCTATCTATCTATCTATCTATCTATCTACCGCAGGCTGTTGATAATCTATCTATCTATCTATCTATCTATCTATCTATCTATCTATCTATCGCAGTCTGTTTGTTAATAATCTATCTATCTATCTATCTATCTATCTATCTATCTATCTATCTATCTATCTATCTATCTATCGCAGTCTATTTGTTGGTAATCTATCTATCTATCTATCTATCTATCTATCTATTTATCTATCTATCTATCTATCTATCTATCTATCTATCTATCTATCTCACTCTGTCCATATCTATCTATCTATCTATCTATCTATCTATCTATCTATCTATCTATCTATCTATCTATCCTGTTTATAATTTACTTAGGTTCAAAATTATTAAAACAATAAAATCTTTTTTAATCTTATTTAAATGTTTCTTTTCTGTTCATTTTTTTTCATAGATTTTGGATATATTTAAAATTTTATAATTTGTCCACGTCACAATTTGCGAAGTGTAACCTTAAAATAATAAAATTTTCTCCTTTTCCTATCCAGTAATGTGTTGAATGTGTTACTGACTTTTAACATTTGGATTTATTAAGTTTTCGAAATCTGGTCTTTCTTTTTCTATAACCACATATATATATATATATATATATATATATATATATATATATATATATATATATATATTTTCTTCCCAAATGCACATGTTGTGCATTTGGGAAGAAAACTCATGTTTAATTGAAAACGACTGACAAAACATATTTGTTAAACCTCTTTCTTGCGTTTGTAGATATTGCCCGATAGGTTGTCCGTCTCGATTGATTTCAGTTAACCTACTTGCCATTTCAAGAATTTTTCGTTGCGCCCTTAAAAATGATATGCTGGTTTCTGACACGTGGGCATGTTTTTAATTCTCGAACACGACTATAATACAGGGTGTCTATGAAGTTCGGGTGCACTTTAAAAAATTATAACTTTATTTTTATTTGCAATAGAAATAATTTGTAAAAAGTATTAGAAAGAAGTAAATCTATAATTTTTAAGGTTTTATTGAAATTTTATTTAAGTTTCCACATGTCCGACATCATTAGCAATACAAAGGGTAATACGATTTTGCAGTTCACGGAAAACATTTACCAACTGATTTACAGTAATGCCTGAAATAACATTAGTTATTTTAGCTTTCAAGTCTTCTAATGAACTAGGTTTGGTTGCATACACAATTGTTTTCACATGTTCCCATAAAATGTCTAATGGAGTCAAATCTGGCGAAATTGGAGGCCAATAAAATAGTCTACACCTTCCGATCCATCTGTTTACTTACCTAAAAATTGTTGCAAACTTTGTGGTAAAGAATTATTCAATAACTATATTTAAAACTAGGTACATTAAACTTTATAACATTTTTTACAGATTATTTCTATCACAAATACAAATAAAATTATAAGTGCACACGGACTTTATGGACACCCTGTATAATGGCTGTGTTCGTAGTTGATGCTTTTAAATCTTTTGTTTCTTTTAATAAAAGATTCTGTTATTTATAGATGTTTCTAAAGTTAGAGGCGTTTATTAATTTCTTTTCAATAAGTATCTGACGTATGGAGTAATCGTTCTGACAATTTCAATATGCACTAGGTCCCCAAAAGAAATCTCTTGTTCGCTCTTAAACTTAAAAGGAGTATGTTGGCAGTTATTTTCAATGTAACACACGCGTAGCAACATGTACGCGTGTACGCGCGCGCGCACACACACACACACACACACACACACACACACACACACACACACACACACACACACACACACTTGGATATAAATCGAAAACAATTATCGAATTAATATAAAATATTAAAAAAATAAAAATAGAAAGCTCAATGGATTTTATCCAGAGCAATATGAAATATAGAGAAGAAAACTCAACATATAATTAAACGGTTATAAATCCAAAATTTCATTTCGGCAGTTGCAAAAATTATATATATGTATTGCTTTAAATATAGCAGACAAGGAAAATTTAATTAATCTTTTATTTAGTTTTATCAAAGTTCTGACGTTTTTCTGTTTGGTGAGAATAAGGAAGTACAAAATCTTTTCATAATTTCTATTGTACTAAGCACTTTCGGTCACTTCTTTAGCCTTTTTAAATGGGGTTTTGTTTCAGGGTTTGTTAGTTTCTTTTCATGTTTTGGTTGTTTAAAATATATTTTATTTTTGTGTTATGAGTATTTGTACTCGCTTACTTCCATCAAATGGAAAATTAATTAAAATGTCTGCCATATTTAATGAGGATCTTTAAAAAAAAAGTTTGCTGCCCAAATATACATTAATTATATAAATATACATATAACATCAATCAGTGACACATTTTATTTTTGTAATTTTACGTCAACAAATGTTTAGAGGCACAAAATTTGTATACTATTTTAAAAACAAGGAATTTATTGACAGTCCCTACAGCCCTTTCGTTCAATATTTCATCAGTAGAATATCGTTTGAATTATAAATTAAACGAAAAAAACTTATTTGTTCTTCATTTTCGTTGCTGTTCTTTTCGTTTAATTTATAAATCTTACGAGTTTCTCCTGATGAGATGTTGGACGAAAGCGTCTTAGGGACTGTTAATAAATTCTTTGTTTTTAAAATATATATATATATATATATATATATATATATATATATATATATATATAAGATTACAAATATATAAGATTTTTATATATATATATATATATATATATATATATATATATATATTATATATATATACATATATATATATTACATATATATTACATATATATTACTTATATATGTAATATATATTACATATATATTACATATATAAGATTACATATATATAAGATTTCTCATATATATATATATATATATATATATATATATGAGCAGCCATATACGTTGCAATACGCTCAGACCAACTGGCAAAAGTCTAACTTTATCTATCTATCTATCTATCTATCTATCTATCTATCTATCTATTTTGATAAAACAGACTGTGGCCACTCGGTGTTGACCTAAGTGTCGAATTTTATATTTACATACATGCATATATAATGGTTGGTCACTCGTATTCGAGGTTATGTCTACTAGGGCGGTTAGTTAATCCCCATTTTAGACGCCTGCTCAGGCATACTTGTGTTCATTCAACACCCACAGAGCCCCACATGTGTTTAATACTGCAACACTGGTAAGCGGACACGAGTTACAGTTTCTGGGAGAGAGCGCGTTATCTGGCGTGATCAACAGTCTGAACAAGCACAGGACTGCTCAAACTCTCGGTCGCGATAACTTGTGAATGCGAGCTAGGACAAACCATCGACAGCTTCTCAACAGAGGCCGTCTTAATTTCACTCACAAGGCGTGAGTCAACTCGTGATATGGTTTTTCAGGCCATTTTCCAAAGGTACCGCACTCTTGGATTTCCTCTTCCAGACCAGTAACATCAAAAAGTCACCTTGCTGAGAAATTGTGAAATTCGAACCCCGACATACATACATACATATTTATTTTTCTATATTTTCTTGGTTTGCAGTGCAAGTTTAGATATAAATGCATTTGCATTCATTTTTGCCGAAAGAAAGGTCAGTATACTGAGCACTTCTACATATTTCATGAATTTTATTTCATTTATTCAATTTTTCTTAGTATGACATAATAATTCGTAATATTTTTTAGTTTGTTAATTTTTTAACAGACCGTAACAATTGGTATTTTCATAATAATTCGTATTAATTTTTAATTTTATAGCATAATATTTAATTTAGTACATAGTAATTTATTTTTTATATAATTTCAATCAAACAAGTTTATTTTTGTGACGCACATATAAGATTTAGTGTAAAATTAATGTAATCTATCCCAGTGTGCTATCTATCTATCTATCTATCTATCTATCTATCTATCTATCTATCTATCTATCTATCTATCTATCTATCTATCTATCTATCTCAGTCTGTTCATTATCTATCTATCTATCTATCTATCTATCTATCTATCTATCTATCTATCTATCTATCTATCTCAGTCTGTTCATTATCTATCTATCTATCTATCTATCTATCTATCTATCTATCTATCTATCTATCTATCTATCTCAGTCTGTTCATTATCTATCTATCTATCTATCTATCTATCTATCTATCTATCTATCTATCTATCTCAGTCTGTTCATTATCTATCTATCTATCTATCTATCTATCTATCTATCTATCTATCTATCTATCTCA
>JBBBDQ010001958.1:1842500-1877500 GCA_037127315.1 Ascarosepion bandense
GTGACGATTTTTATATTCATTTGGGGCAAGTACAGAACATCCTGAGATTAGATGGTCTATTGTTTCTTGGTATTTATCACAGAACCTACATTTTAGATCCACATTATTATGGATAATATTTGCCTGAAAGTTCCTCGTGAAAAGACTGCAAGAATAAAGCCTTCAGTTTCAGACTTTAATCCAGATGCACGTAACCATCGATGAGTATTAACTTTATCAACATTGAATTATTAGCACGTTCTAGATATTGGCCATGCAGAGGTTTGTCTTGCCAGCGTTGTTTCCTCTGTTCAAGAGCTTTATCCTTGGCTTTCTTTTTCATATTTTTTGCCGTAATTATTAGTTCTTGGCTTCTGTTTTGCTTTTCTACAGAATCTACTAAATGTAAATCTTGTTTGTATTTACTGCCTTCTTTCATTATTGAATATTCTTTCTTGCTGTTTGACTAACTGTATCATCCATTCTTATCTTGTTTCTACATATGTTAGTAAGCCAATAGTTGTTGTCTTGTATGACAATTCTAGCTGAATAAAACCTCTTCCTCCTTCTTTACGGGGTATGTATAGACGGTCTACATCTTTGGGTGATGCATCTTATGTTTAGAAAGGAGCTTTCTTGTCTTAGAATCCATTCGTCTGATGTCGTTTAGAGTCTAGTTCAAGATGTTGAAACGATATTGAGCCACTAGGATGTTTGAGGATGTAGCACATTTAGCACATTTATTCTAATTGAATTTCATTCCAATGTCTTCACAGACGCATTTTATAGTTTGCAGAAGACCTTCCAGCTCGTTATCATTCTTAACATACAACTTTAAGTCATCCATGTAAAATAGATGGCTGATTTTCTTTTTAGCTATTTTATAACCACATTCTATCTTGTTAAGTTGACTGGTTAGTGCTATTAATGATATGCAAATAGATATGCAAAATAGTAAGGGAGACAAAGAATCACCTTGAACTATACCTTCGTTGATGTTTATCTCACCAGATTTATAGGTTCCATTTATATGATTGAGGTAAAGGGTTATTTTTCATATTGACATACATTGTTTGATGAAATTGATGATGACGGGTGATACCTTGTACATATTTAAAGTCTTTAAGATCCAGGAATGTGGTACACTATCGAATTTACTAAATGTAAATCTTGTTTGTATTTACTGCCTTCTTTTATTATTGAATATTTTTTCTTTCTGTTTTCATGTTGCTTGACTAATTGTATCATCCAGTCCTTTGTTTCTATGTATGTTAGTAAGCCAATAGTTGTTGTCTTGTATGATAATTCTAGCTGAATAAGACCTCTTCCACCTTCTTTACGGGATATGTATAGACGGTCTACATCAGCCTTTGAATGATGCATCTTATGTTTAGGAAGGAGCTTTTTTTGAATCCATTCGTCTGAAGCTATATTGGGCCACTGGGATGGCAAAGTTGTTAATGGCCATAATTCTGTTCTGAGAATTCAATTCAGTTTTTAATATCAGTCATAGCCTTGTATAATACTCTTTACGCACTATTTCTTTCATTTTTATGGTGAATTTTTCACTCTCATTTACACCTAGGTATTTATAAGCGTCTTCTGGCTTTAATTCTTTTATTGTTACAGCAGGGTCTAAGCTAATTGGGGATGTTTGTTGTAGCAGTCCTCGTAAAACTGTAGCTTTTGCACATTTATTCAAACTGAATTTCATTTCATTGTCTGTCCTGAAGCATTTTAGAGTTTGCAGATCTTCCAGTTCATTGTCATTCTTAGCATACAACTTTAAGTCATCCATGTAAAATAGATGGCTTATTTTCTTTTGAGCTATTTTACAACCGCATTCTGTCTTGTTAAGTTGACTGGTTAATGCTATAAATGATATGCAAAATTATTATTATTTTTATTATTATCTCTAAAAAGCGAGAAGCAATAACCGTTTTTTTTTATATTTTTGATTGACCATTTTACGGTGAGTTATGAATTTTTGCCTTATCGTTCCTCTCGCAATCGCTTTTGTTTTAATGTATTTGTGTATATATTCATATATACTATGAAAATTCTCATTAAAACGAAAACGCTTTTACTATTATAACTTCTATCCAGTACAGCTTCTTGCATAAAATTATTAATTTGCCTTATCCTAGATATTGGGTAAGGTTACTACGTAAATATATACCTTCTCTTCGCTTAAATTCTGATGTTAAAGTTGAAATATTTTTCTGTTTATTTCACTTTCTTTCAGGTCTGTTGTGAGATCTGCCAGAACAATAAACTCCACTCTGTGACATGTTTTCTTCGTTTTTACTAATACTAGATCATGTGTTTTGGTCCGCGCTGTGGTCGTATATGGTCAAAATGTATTTTTTGCACAGTTTCCAAGGGATCACCTTTTAGACCAATTAATGCTTATTCTTCTACTCTTTTCGGATTCATTTCTAACGTTCAATTATTATTATTATTATTATTATTATTATTATTATTATTATTATAACGACACAACACTTAAGAGAGTGATTTCAGAAAAGGAAAACAGTGTTTGACAATGTTAAGCAATATTTCAGCAGAATATCTGTCTTCTTCATCGAGTTATGTTTAAATGATTTTTTAAATCGTTTCACCCCATGCAAGGCAGCAACGCCACTGATGCGCAGGGGTCTACATAAGAGTAAAAGATTAGATAGGAGGAGAGTAAAGAGAAAAACCAACCATTTACAGGGGGTGTCAGAGAAAGGCGCAGGAGAAGGATGGGAATACAGGGGTGATGACAGTTGCAAAGGTAGAGAGAAAGGAAAAGATATACAGGGTGATGTTGAAAGAACTGGAGTCAAGTGGTTAAGAGATGGGTATTGACATTGCATTTAAAGTTCTGGAGGTTGTAGCCATCAGGAAAGCAAGGATATAGAAAAGAGTTCCACAGGCGGAAAGTGCGAGAAGAGAAGCTGATGGAGTAGAAGTGTCATCTGCATTTAGTTGATCTAACTGCGAATAGGTGGGACCTAGTTGCCAGCCTGGTTGCACGAGTCGGAGCAGATGTCATGAAAATATCTATAGAACAGACAGAGGGAAGCCACATCCCGTCGGTGAGAAAGCGGCTGGAGTCGAGCCGCCAAGTCGTACCTATGACATTACTGATTTTTCTTTGGAGCCTGTCAAGAACACTGAGATGAACAGCGGGAGCGCCTGACCATATATGACAGCAGGATTCCATTAACGCATTAAAATGAATCGTGAGGTCATACAACTGAAACGTGCGTAATATGACGGTGAATTTTCCATATATTTTTTTAATTATCATTATCAATATTATTATTCACTTATCGATTGTTCACACCAGTAGATCAAAAGAAAGCATACCTTAATACCCCAGCCCATTTCCGACTATCTATTTTCAAGAATTACTATCATATAGATAGTCCCAACGTATCCTTTTAGCTTTTTCAGTATTTTCTTGAGGCATTTCTGGGCTGATTTCTAGTGCTCTGCTAACGATTGGCATAACTGTCTCCGTCACGTTCCCCAACTTCCTTACTTCTCTGACAAACTCAATATAATTTTCTTCCAGTTTTATTTCAGAACAGTAAATTACTATTACTAGTTTTAACTAAAGTTTTTCAATATGAAATTTCTGATGAATCCTAATGCTTGAGTTAATAGAAGAATAAGCTCCTGGTGAATGATAATAAAATATCTGTAGAATATCTCTTATCTCTTCGTTAAATATTTGAGCTTAACAACTTTATCAAAATACTTATTTGGCACATGCCAGCGAATTTTCAAAAGTATAATTTTCCTCCCAGGCAGTACTTCTTCTTTGGGAAGGGGTTGGGGTTGGATTTACTGCCCGTCACCTCAGAAGAAGTGCCAAGGGAGATTGGTCACTGTTTCAACTCTATTGTCATTAAAATCACTCTAAACTTCAACCTTGTGTCACATTCGGTAGTGACGTGGTTGCAGCTGAAAAATACCCATTAATATGAATGCTTGTCGTTATTTTGAGAAGTAAGGGGGTACAAGTGAAAAGATTTTAAACTGACAACTTTTTCCATTTCACTGGAACAGACGTTAAACACTTGTATCTTCCTTTTTTCCTTTATTTTCGCACTGAAACCGAGTTACGTCATTGACGTCTTTTGACTTTCCACGCGATCAAAATGGAATAGTCCATTATTTATGAGGTATAGGCAGGGCGTAACGGTCATGCGAAGTAACGAAGAGATGGTCAAGCACAATTATTATGTGATTATTATTATTAGCCCAAGAGTAAGAGCCGAATGCACACGATATATATATATATATATATATATATATATATATATATATATATATATATTATAAATTATGTTTTAGAACATGTACATAATTTCTTCTATATATGTCCTCTTCCCTACAATCATATGTTTGTTTCAGTGTTTGGATTTAAACACTTCCTCAGGGGAAATAAAGGTTTTGAATCATTCTCTGCTTATATTTGGTTCGTTGTTGTCGTGGGGGTTGGTTGGGGTTATTGGTAATTAAGTTAATGTGTCTCTCGTTTTGACCGTTTGACCCTCAAAGAATCTGGTGTGTAAGTGCGAAATTGTTGATTAATGGTATTATATATATATATATATATTAGCAATATAACCCGGCGTTGCTCGGGTGTAATGAAAGCTTTAAAACTAATCCATGGTTCTAGAACTCAGACTCTTGGACGTTGGCACGAAAGACTAACAAAGCAATAGGTGTTTCCAGTTAAAGCGAAACCGTAGACTGAAAGAAAAATGAATGGATGTAAGTCAAATTTTCCTTCCCTGGTATCGATATCAAATAAGTGTTTTCGTCGTAAACTGAATTTTGAAGGCTACATAATTTCTCTGAGTAAATGGTATCATGGCTGAGACGAAGAACTACATTTATACCTACTTAGGGCCAAACCCGAAGCAAGAACTAAAATAAAAGGGCTGAATAAATACAGACATACAGGCAGATAAACAGACACGCACAAACATCTTGCCTTTTATATATATATATATAATCGATTTTCTGCACTATTGTAAGAACTGCAACCTTGAAACTTCTGAATATCGTTTCTTATGTCTTTGTCTATGAGTGAATCAAATTTGATTAAAATTAGACCACTTCTTCTATAACCCGATTTTTTCGATTATCGATTTTCGATATTTATCGGGGGTACCTCGATACAAAACCTAGCTAAGAACACTCGCAGACGCTTATTGTACAACTGTGTAAATTTTCAAGAAAATCGGTTTAGCCGTTTCGGAGTCTATAGGTAACGGACACACACACACACACAGAGTCAAAGTTCCATTTATAAATAAGTTTAGATTATATATATATATATATATATATATATATATATATATATATATATATATATATATATTTCTCTCTTTTAACCATACGCACAGATACGGAAACACGAACGCATACTCATGCATTCACGCAATTAACAGCAAAAACGCAATACGAAACCCAACACCTCTCCAACACCAACAGTTTCTTCCCATCGTTTTTGAAATGTTAATTTAAATCAGAACTGCGAACATTATTACCCAATTATATATAGAACGATATTGTGTCATGAAGCTTTTAAGGCTTCAGCAAGTGCGCGAAAAACATTTCAAGTTTTCTCGAAGCTCATGAAATCTTCGATTTAACGCTGAAACCAGCAGACAAACAGTGAGCCCAAGTCAGGTACATTTAAATAGTTCGAAAGCTGCTTCTGATATATACGCCGGATGAAATAATTATTCGGACATACATGAAATATGTGTTTAATACACTTTCGAGGCTTACGTTTACTGGTCCTGGGCATGACAGTAAACTGCATCCGGCAGCAAGGCCTCTGATTGGGAGGTTGTGAGGAGCATGGAACCACCTCTTAATTGCTGTTGTTCCCAGGTCCACCCTGACCCGAAGTGGTAGCAAGGCCTCTGATTGGGAGGCTGTGAAGAGCATGGAACCACCTCTTAATTGCTGTTGTTCCCAGGTCCACTTTGACCCGGAGTGGTAGCACCTGTTATGGTCCCAGCTGTGGATAAATAGTTGACCCCTAAACTGGGGTCAAAATGCTATAAAAGTATTCAGCAAAACATTTTTGAATGAAAAACGTTACCAACAAAACTCTTTTTGAATGAAAAACATTATCAAAAAAAAAAAACAACAAACCCCCCCCCCCCCCCAAATAAACTAAATAAAACAAGTCAAAACGATTTTCAGCATTAAATGACCTAATGAAGGTTGATATGCTGGTTAAATGAACCAACCAACCAACCAACCAACCTTACGTTTATTTTAATTTTCTGATCGGTTCGGTAAGGTCAACTTGGCATTAACCTAAATTTTCCTGTTAACTGGGACTAAGAAATACTTCTTAATTTTAACACCTCAAAAACAAAACTACTCTCTATTAATCACTTGAGAAACGATTTCCTGCCCCCCCCCCCCTTAGCATGAATGATGCTCACTTCCATGAGAGTTACTCATTGCGTCTGTTCTTCGTTACGTTCTCTGCTGACACGAAGTGGAAAGATGTTACTGAATCAATTGCGAGGCCTGCGCTGTGGTGCAGTGGATATCAGCTCGGAACGAGATATCGAGAAACCGAGTTCAAATTCCAGTTGAATTCCCCGCTTTCACTTATGCGCAAATACCTTTGGGAAAGGTATTAATCTGTCTTTTCTCTTCAGTTATGGGTTAAATGACTGTACAGATTAGGTTCTATAGTCTTGGTTGGCAACCAGTCTACCGCAGAAAGTAATGGCAATCCACTGCGAGATAATCTTCTGCCCAGTCAGACATGATCGCCCAGGCGTGTTTCACGTATGGCACTTAACTGACTGCGATGCCGGCTGCGAGGAAAGTTGATTCACTGTGCCGTTCTAGACAATTTTCTCTCCAGATATTATCTGACATATTTATACGATTACCGTTCATCCATGCTACGAATATTGCTGCCATATAGTCTGATGGTCTTGCTATAGGTTTGAAGAAAATTCTGCAGTTTTATTGGTCCTAAGCTGGCATCTAGGCTTTAGTCACGTTCCCGACGCCGAAATGTAGATTCATTGTGACTTTTCTATAAATACTTTCATTGTAATGGTTCGGATGAACTCTTCACTATTCGTCTTTACAGTACAAGATGGCGACAAGGGCTCATCAATTCACAGTTGAACTGGTTAAATGTAAATGTAACTAGAATGACATCAAAATCCGCGAAAATTTTTCATCTTTTAATGAGCAGTTTAATTCGTAACGTATATATGTACGTAGAAAAAAAAAAGCAAATGTTGATAAGATAGTGAGTCAAAAAGCACCTTACAGGGATTGCAAACAGCCTCCCTCTCTACGAATGGTGCATTTGGTGGTAGCACATGCAGGTCCTTTACACCGTTTTATCTGCCACGAGAAAAAGGATGAGGGCTATAATAGTCTTTTCAAGATGGTCGTTGTCAGTCAGTCAGTTAAGTGCCATACGTGATACACGCTTGGGCGATCATGTCTCGAAAGAGACATGACTGACTGGGCAGAAGATTATCCCGCAGTAGGTTGCCATTGCTTTCTACGGTAGACTGGTTGCCGACCAAGGCTATAGAACCCAATCTGTCCTGCTATTTAACCCATAACTGGAAGGAATAGACAGATTAATACCTTTCCCAAAGGTATTTGCGCGTAAGTGAATACAATGGATTCAACTGGAATTCGAACTCGGCTCCCCGGTTTCTCGTTCCGAGTCGTTATCCACTGTACCACAACGCACATCGTTGTCAGTAAACAATCAAATTAAAAAAAAATGTGCTTGTTTACACTTTTATTTAAGGCAGATTGCACAGATACACCACTCTGATCAGTGGTTTTATCATCACATTTAGTAGTTGTATGTGTTTAAAGTGGCATTGGTTGATTTGTTTTTTACGGTTTATCAACCTTCGTCATGTTATTCAAAGCCATAAAATATTTTAAGATGCAAACATTTTTTGAAGGTTATAATGACTTCCTAATGTTGATTGGTTGTTTTGTTTATGGCATATCAACACCTCGGTGGGTCATTTATTGCCAACTAAATTTTATTTATTTATTGCTGGTAATACGTTTTTCTTTCAACAATTTATTGTTGTTTTTATATAAGTTTTGTGTCTAGTAATACTTTTTCTTTTCGAGTATCAAGATTCACTGGGATTTGTTTTTAAGGGCAGGGTCCCAAAGTCCTACCATTGTGATTTAACCCATAACTGGAGGGAACGGACGGATTAATACCTTTCCCAAGGATACCAGTGCTTAAGTGAATGCAGGCTATTCAACTGGAATTTGAACTCGGCTCACAGATTTCTCTGTCCGAGCCGATATCCACTGCACCACAACGCACATCCGTCACTAAACGCTTACAGCACCTGGTATTCCCAAGCGGTCACCCATCTAAGTACTGACCAGGCTTAACGTTGCTTAACTTCGGTGATCGAGCGAGAACTGGTGTATTCAAGCTCGACTTACTCATGTAAGTCTAACTAATTAACCCATATCTGGAGGGAGAAGATGTGGATTTATAACTTTCCAAGTGGATTTGTGCGTAAGTGAATATAACGAACACAGCTGGGATTGAAGCTAAGTTCAATGATTTTCAATTTCAATACCTTATTCATTACACCACCCTCACATCCAGACTTACAGTACTTAGTATCCCCAAGCGGTCACCCATCTAAATAATGACCAGGCTCGACGTTGCCTAAATTCGGTGATCGTACATGACGTTTCAATGTAATGTGGCCGTAAGCCCTAATCAGGATAGTTATTTGGTTTGAGCCATTATCTTCTCGATGGTTTTATTTCTTTACAACATCCAACCGAACAGAATCATTTAGCTTTCAAAACACTTCGATCGATCGCTGTATACGTGGTTCCTTCAATCGGGTAAAATACCGCTAATATCTACCAAAACCTTAAGTAATAACTGAGAACGAAAAGAATTTTCGAAAGCATTAATTTCATATTTTAATATTTATTTGCCTACAGCTGCTCGAATTCATTAATGGTAACCATTCCCAATCCTTTCATAATATTCTTTTGAAATTTTAAGACACTGTCACTTGAACACGACTTTCACATAATTAATATTCATTGGGATCCTCTGATGAATTCCATCTTTCAAACTTCGCCATAAATTTTCGATTGGATTCAAGCCAGGAGATTGACACTTTCATTGAAGCATCTCAACATTGTTATAGACAAACGCATCGAGAGTCACTTTAAAGACGTACTACGGATTGTTATCTTGTTTGAGTCCCAATCTTCTTCAAACTCTAGTTGTTGCACGGAAGAAAATTAATTAATTTCTGAAATACTGCAGAACAACGCTCTATTCATGTTTCCTTTAATCACGTAAAATGTCTCAGTGCCCTTATGTACCACCAATAGTTCTACATCGGTGCTTTACTGTAGGGATGGCGTTTTGAAATCATAGCCCCTTTCATGAATTCTATCTTTCAAGCTTCGCCATAAATTTTCAACTGGATTCAAGTTAGGAGATTGACAGCCACTGAAGTAACACTACACTATTATGTATAAACGATTCGCGAGTAACTTCAGCTATATACTTCCGGTCGTTATCTCACTGAGAGATCCAATTCTTTTGAAGCTCCAACTGTTGCACCGAACAGAGACATTTACTTTTCAAAATACTCCTATACATCACGTCATTCTTGGTTTCGTCAGTCAAGTGAAATGCCACTCGTACCACCGAAGCAAAAATGCACGGTTCTATGACGCCACACTACAAAACAACCCACACTTAATAAAATAACATTTCAGTCTGGTTACAATACATTACATTGCATTTAGACATATGGTTCTGTTAACATTTCGGTCTCTCACGCGGAGTGACGTCATAGGACCGCATTACAAATTTACGACCGGCGTCTGCTATTCAGGAACTGTTATCGTTGCTTAGCAATGTTTTATGTCGACACAAGTTGATATCATCTTTGATGGTAGATGTTTTTATGTTAACCTCCCTGTAACCTCTCTGAAGTTGGCTCATGTGAGCCGAAAGCTTAGAACCAGCATAATAATAATAAAAAAATATCCAAATGTTGGACAATTTTTGTCTTTATTTTCACCTGAAAGTAAAGCCAAAATACGATGTTTAGAACGGCTCAAGATTAAACATAATAGACATTCATTGTCTCTTATATTTAACAGTATATGTTTAGAAAATTATCTGCTGCCTCGATGCACTAAATGTATATATATATATATATATATATATATGTGTGTGTGTGTGTGTGTGTGTGTGTGTGTCTGTGTCTGTGTGTGTGTGTGTGTGTGTGTGTGTGTGTGTGTGTGTGATAATATAGAGAAATAACAAATAGGAAAGGTATGTATGTGTGTATGTACATGCGAAGCCAAGTTTAATTGACCTGCCAAGAGGAGACTAAGTTTACTTCCGGTGTCTGTTCGATAGAATCGAAATGAATTTGCAACTTTGCGGTTAATGGGAATGAGGCTGTCGAGTGGGAAATAATTCCTCCTCAACAAAACCACTTAAACGATTTTGGACTCATGGCTGGAAAGTGTGGATCGAGATAGAAAGACAGAGAAGTAGGGAGAGAAAGCGCAAAAGAAAAGAAGGAGATAAAGAAGGGGATAGAGTGTGTTGTGGCGCTCTCCACCTTTCCACGGAAATGGACTATTCGAATCACTATATAAAATAGTAGTGATTATACCTCGAGGGAGGAAGTCGAGTAAGGAAGTCGAGTGAGCGAGTCAGTCGGGTATTTCCGGTATTGCACCGGAAGTGTTCTATTAGTCAATCTATCATGTCTCTACAATGATACTTATTCTAATTACCTTGTTCTATATTCTACTAATCCTCACTTCTTGTAAATACTTCTCTTTCCTGTCAATACACCTACTTTTATACTATTACGCTGTTTTGTATTATTTCACATAATTCTGTTACTCGGCGTAACAGAGTGGTAGAGAGAGGGAGAAGGGAAGATGGGGAGAGAGAGAGTAAGACAGAAAGGAGTTAGAATTAGAGAGAGAGAGAGTAGTGAGAAGAAGAAAGAGAAAGAGAAAGAGAGGAGAAGAGAAAGAAAAAGAGAAAGATAGAGAGAAAGAGAGTGACAACTATGCATAAACCTCAGATAGATATGTATTGGGATTCCTTTCCCTTTGATCCTGCTTTTCAACTGTCTGGCTATCTATAGTCTAATTAAAGGTGCGATAATGTCTCTGGTTGCCTGGCAGATGCAGTGTTATGAAATAACTTACGTCTGAGAGCTCAGGTGAAGCGAAATCAATCTTAAAAGTTGGCAAGGCCAGAAGTAAACTTCAGACCAGAACCACATTTGTTTAAGATTTTTCATGATAAAGAGAATTGGATTTTTCAGTTGATTTCTTACAAAATATTTCAAATTTATGGAAGAAGATATTTAAGGAGTCAATAATTGTATTAAGAAATGGTCTATTTTCTGATCAGATGATATAAAATTAAGTCTTTTTCTATCTATCTATCTATCTATCTATCTATCTATCTATCTATCTATCTATCTATCTATGTCTGTACAATTGTTGCATGCTTGACAAATTTTAGAAAATATTGCAATACGAATAAAAAGTATGAATGCAGATCATTATTTTCGAAAGTAAGAGGATACAAACGAAAAGATTTAAAATTGACAAGTTTTTCCATTTCACTGATGGCCAAAAAAGTGGAATAATGACACAAACAACAAACTCTTTCAAATTAAGCCCACTTTTGGGAGAGTGGAGACCAGTTACTAATAAGTCAAGGAAAGAACAAGTTGTTATATCCAGATTACGTATCGGCCACATAAGCCTCACTCAATCGTTTATATTCAAGCAAGAACAGCCACCACAATGTTTGACATGCCAGACAACTTGTACAGTTAAACATATTCTTGTAGAATGTAGAGTCCTTTCTACTGTTAGAAAGCAATGCTTAAAAACCAACAATATGAAAGATATATTTGAGAACACCCGCATGGATGACGTTCTCTCCTTCTTGAGAGAGAC
Organism: Ascarosepion bandense; assembly: GCA_037127315.1. Taxonomy (NCBI): domain Eukaryota; kingdom Metazoa; phylum Mollusca; class Cephalopoda; order Sepiida; family Sepiidae; genus Ascarosepion; species Ascarosepion bandense. Next base: position 1,854,516 of record JBBBDQ010001958.1, read on the forward strand.
AGGATTATACTTAAAAATATAATACCAGGTCACAATTTTGAAAAATCCAACTAATGGAAAAGTTTGAACTTAAAAAAAAAACAACAACTGGTTTTCAGCATTAAATGACTCAAAGAAGATCGATATGCTGGTTAAACCAACCAACCAACCAACAATTTCATTGAAGCAGACGTTAATGCCATAATATACGTTATTACTTCCTTTTCCTTCCTTTCTCTCTTTCTTTTACTAAGTCCAAACAGTGTCACTTATATGACTTTTGAGTATTTTTACGCGATCAAAACAAAATAGCCCATTATTTATGAGGGACGGGTCGTGTTTGTTAACTAACTATAGAACAAGCATAATAATAATAATAATAATAATAATAATAATAATTCTAAACGACATCAGGCGAATGGATGCTAAAACAAGAAAGCTTCTTTCTAAGCATAAGATGCATCATCCAAAGGCTGATGTAGACCGTCTATACATACCCCGTAAAGAAGGTGGAAGAGGTCTTATTCAGCTGGAATTGTCATACAAGACAACAACTATTGGCTTACTAACATACATAGAAACAACAAAGGATTGAATGATACAATTAGTAAGGAAACATGAAGAAAGAAAGAAAAAATATTCAATAATAAAAGAAGGCAGTAAATACAAACAAGATTTACAGTTAGTAGATTCTGTAGAAAAGCAAAACAGAAGCCAAGAACCAACTATTGCGGCAAAAAATATGAAAATGAAAGCCAAAGATAAAGCTCTTGAAAAGATGAAACAGCGCTGGCAAGACAAACCTCTGCATGGCCAATATCCAGTACGTGTCAATAAATCCAATGTTGACAAAGTTAATACTCATCGATGGTTACGTGCATCTGGATTAAAGTCTGAAACTGAAGGATTTATACTTGCAGCACAAGACCAAAGTCTTTTCACGAGAAACTTTCAGGCAAATATTATGCATAATAATATGGATCCAAAATGCAGGTTTTGTGATAAACACCAAGAAACAATAGACCACCTAATCTCAGGCTGTTCTGTGCTTGCCCCAAACGAATATAAAAATCGCCACGATAGAGTTGGGAAATATTTACATTGGACAATGTGCAAACATTATGGAAAAGCTGTAAACAAACACTGGTATGAACATCATCCAGCACCGGTTACAGAAATAGAAGATGTAACTATTCTATGGGATTACACCATCTACACAGACAGAAAAATTGAAGCAAACAGGCCAGACATTATTGTTAAAAACCAGAAGGAGAAAACTTGTCTATTAATTGATATGGCTTGTCCAGCGGATTGTAACATAGCAATCAAGGAATTTGAAAAACTGTCAAAATATAAAGACCTGGAAATTGAAATAGAAAAAATGTGGAAATTGAAAACAAGAGTTGTGCCAGTGATAGTAGGTGCACTTGGAATGATAAAAAATGGAACAAAACAACACATTGAAAGAATCCCTGGAAACCCCAGCTTAAGAGATATACAAAAAATTGTCTTATTAAGTACAGCCCACACACTAAGGAAAACGTTATCTATGTAATGCTGGGGATGATAGGGAAGATAGAAAAACATGAAATGAAGTCATAACAACACGCCACTATCTGCCTTAGGTCTCCCCGCAGACTTGGTTGGTAGTGAGACCAAAGCAGAAATCGAAATATGATGAAAAATGACATAACAATAATAATACTGTTAAAAAATTATTGACCTGACCCATTTTATAAAATCTGCGTTATTGTATTTGCTCATTAGATCAGAGTTTTTAAAGTCGAGCCGAAAACTTTTCCCTTCTATGTTCTCCTAACATCCTGATCTTCTATGTTCCATGTCTCCCTAACCATGGTAGCTATTAACACGCTTTCTCCTGTTACCCTACGCAACCCCCGTCCTCTCATCCACCTGCTCAGTCCCTTCAAATATGTTATCCGCTACTTTCTCCGATCTCTCTTTCCCTCTATCTGGCCGGTTAGTATCAAGTTCTCCAAGCCCTCCTTCTTCATTGCATGTTCTAGGAATTTTAGGTGTCTCTTCCTGATGCTCAATATTAATTTTTTTTCGTTTCCATCCTTTCCAAAACCTCATCATTGCTCACATGGTCGGTCCATGATATTCGCAGCATCCTTCTGTAGAACCAAAGAAACTGAACAGAAGTGATTGTTATATTTAACTGTTTTGAATGTAAAAGGGTGGGACATAGTTGCCAGTCTAGTAGCCCCTGTAATTTCATGTTGTTGTGGATCTTCGTCGCCAATTTTCTTGTGGAGTTGTGGTGAAACTTCGTCTCAAAGTTGTAGCGACCGGTTTGTGTTGGAAATAAGACACGGAACAAGAACGTAGGTTCAAAACAGTGTATTAGTATAACAAGAAAACAAGAGATAAAAAAAAAATCTAAATTTATTTATAAATGGAACTTTGTGTGTCTGTATGTGGGTGTGTCCGTTACTTATACACTCCGAAACGGCTAAACCGATTTTCTTGACAATTTACACAGTTGTACTATAAGCGTCTGCGAGTGTTCTTAGGTAGGTTTTGTGTGATAATCGAAAAAAAATGAGTTATAGAAAGAGTGGTCCGATTTTAATCAAATTTGATACACTCATAGACAAAAACATAAGAAATGATATTCAGAATTTTCAAGGTTGCTGTTCTTACAATAGTGCAGAAAATCGATAATATATATATATATATATATATATATGTTTGTGTGTGTGTCGGTTTATCTGCCAGTATGTCTGTATTTTTTAGCCCGTTTATTTTAGTTTTTGCTTCGGGTTTAGCTCTAAGTAGTTATAATTGTAGTTCTTAGTATCAGCCATGATACCATTTACTCAAAGGACTTATTTAGCCTTCAAAATTCAGTTTACGACGAAAAAACTTATTTGATATCGATACCAGGAAATGAAAATTTGACTTACATCCATTCATTTGTCTTTCGGTCTACGGTTTCGCTTTAACTGGAAACAACTATTGCTTTTTAGTCTTTCGTGCCAACGTCCAAAGAGTCTGAGCTCCAGGACCATGGATTAATTTAAAAGCTTTCATTACACCCGAGCAACGCCAGGCTATACTGCCAGTAGTAATATAGAAATGAGTAAGTCCGAAGGTATTATTTCGATGACTGACTAGTAGCTGTTGTTAACTACTGTACTTGACTGATCGTAATTAACTGCTAACTTGAAGTCACACAGGTAATTTATATATATATATATATATATATATATATATATATATATATATATATGACGAGCCGTTGTGTGAAACCGCGGTAGGTTTTGGCGATCTTGTGATTTTTTTACGTATATATATATCCAGGGGAAGAGTTCATTCCTTGCAGGAGGACACCATAATATATGTAGAGGGAGCACCAGCTTCACGGAGCAGAAAAATGCCATTATTATAGCCATCACTAGTTTTGTGACATAACAGACTCTTCACTGTACAAGGTCAAAGAGTTAAAAAAAATATGAGATAAAAGACGCAATTTATAAGGATATGTGAGGTTAGACTTCAACAGGTTAAGATTTTAGTGATTAGGGAAGCATCAGCATGGAAATCGATCCCACAAAGTAGCGGTTCTTGGGAAGAAACCGTTAGAAGGGAACATACATATTAGCAATAGAAGCGGAGGGAATGAGGGTGGTTTGCTAGAATCTGCATGGCATGGCGGGTCTTTGCTGTGAAGGTTAGGAACTGGTGGAACCCAAAGAAGGTAGTTCGTCTGAAATATAGCGATAAAGTAGCGAGAGATTTGCAGCGTTTCTATCGAGACTGGAAACTCAATACTGGAAGAATCTTTCATTCATATATATATATATATATATATATATATACTTGTATTCACTTACGCGCAAAAAACCTTGGGAAATTTATTGAATCCGTCTCACAAATATATGAGTGAACTGATGAGAGGAAATTTCCTTATCTATATTGTTTGAGATGTTGTCAAGTCAAAAGTTAGGAGATAAAGGGGATCGGTAGAGAAAAAAAAGTTAGCTAAACGAGCTAGTAGAGAGAGAGAGACTGAGAGACATGTAGGAATGATATGAAGATTCAAGATAAATCCCCCAAGCTAGAGGGAGATTTTCACTGACATAAATGCCAATTCCGTACATATGGATATTGGAGTCCTACCTAAAGAGGGGAAGGTAACCAGGGATATAGAAATCAGAGAAAGGAATACAAGGGTCAAGGTTAGTTTCATAGAGCAAATAACTTTGGGAAAGTTATGAATCCGTCTCACAAATATATGAGTGAACTGATGAGAGGAAATTGCCTTATCTATATTATTTGAGATGCTGTCAAGACAACAGTCAGGAGATGAAGGGGATCGGTAGAAAAAGAAAAGTTAGCTAACCGAGTTAGTAGAAAGAGACGGAGAGACATGTAGGAATGATCTGGAGATTCAAGAGAAATCCCCCTAGCTAGAGGGAGATGTTCATAAATACCAATTCCATGCATATGGACATTGGAGTCCTTCCTAAAGAGGGTAAGGTAACCAGAGATATAGAAATCAGAAAAAGGAATACAAGGGTCAAAGGTTAGTTTCATAGAGAGCTAAGATGCCAGGTGAGTTTACTTGGAGGTAGGATTCAACGCTTCAAAAGTTGGTACGGAAAATCTATTGAACTGAGTTTGAAAAATGCACTTGATGATTGCATGACGCGTGAAACTTCGTGTTGTGCAATATGTAGGACAATATTTATTAATATATATATAACTCAAGAGGAGACCTCGGATGCACAGTTTTGAACGGAAAAACTAAAAACTTCATTCCAACGGGCGTCACACATGAAATCGCGGAACGACTTCTAGTCTACTCTTTGGTAGAAGTAAAATATTCTGTTGGTCGGAGTTTCCTGGTGAGGGGATAAATAGGTGATATTAACGGAAACTACAGCATGATCAGAGTTGCCGAGAGAGCAAAGCTGTGAGGCTTGGCAAGAGTCAGGGATAGAAGTGAAAAAGAGATCTAGTCGTGAGTCAGTTCCATTAGGGTTATTAGAGAAACGGGTGAGGAAATCCACCACTTGTGTAAGGGATTGAGTGATTGAAAAGTTCATATTATGGACACCAGTAAGATTTGTGAGAGAGTTTTCCAACCATTTGGCGTAGTGGACATTAAAGTCTCCAAACATAAATATATGGGCGAACGGATCAGAGAAAGTGGCTTTATCTATATTGTTCGAGATGCTGTCAAGTACGGAAGTGTCAGGAGATGAAGGGAAGCGGTAGAGAAAGAAAAGTTAGCTAACCGAGCTTAATAGGGAGAGACGGAGACACATGTAGTAATGATCTGGAGATTCAAGAGAAATCCCCTTAGCTAGAGGGAGATGTTTGCTGACATAAATACCAATTCCATGCATGTGGACATTGGAGTCCTTCCTAAATAGGGGAAGGTAACCAGGGATAGGGAAATCAGAGGAAGGAATAGAAGGGTCAAGGTTATTTTCACAGAGAACGGATGTTTGAGAAAGAGATGTTAACAGGTTTAGGTGATTTTTGTTTAGCTGGTTTAGTTTTAATTCTTATTTTGTGTGATGTCATAATAGGAGATTTTTGCATATGGATAAAGAAGAGTAGGTAAGTAGGGATATGGAAATCAGAGGAAGGAATAAAAGGTCAAGGTTATTTTCACGGAGAGCTAAGATGTCAGGTGAGTTTACTCGGAGGAAGGATTCAATGATGCAAAAATTGGTATGGATACCACAGATGTTTGAGAAAGAGATGTTAACAGGCTGAGGTGATTTTTGTTTGGCTGGTTTAGTTTTAATTCTTATTTTGCGTGATGTCATAATTGGAGATTTTTTGATAAGCAGAGGCCTAGAGTAGTAGTATCAATCGGTTGTCAAATACAACATGTGTAGGAAGAAAACTGGCATAGACTGTAGCATAATGTGATCTCAGGGTTGCCCACTGGAGACACTTGCAAGGACACTCATCCATGGCACTAAAAGAAAACTCGATATTCAACTGATGATCAGAGTAGCCTCTCAAGACACTACGCAAGAGCCCGGGCTCCTAACTACCAGTCGGAAACAGCAACCAGAAAACTGTCGACCCGGTACCCTCTAAATGAAGAGACGTTGCCACCATCCCCACATATTACAAAGAGCTTGCGACAGCACTACTATTAAGACACTGAGAAAAGAAAAAGCCGGGAACCCCTTCTAGACAGGAAACAAGGGTGATCCTCTACACCTATTCAAAAGAAGAGAGAGAAATATGAACCGGGCGATTAAAAAAAATAAAAAATAAAAATTTGCTAAGTTTTAATTTAGTTAAAGTCACAAGATCCCTTATTAATCACTACAAGAGAATTTCAAGATACATTTTCATTAGAAATTAAAAGTGTCATGGTGGCATGAACTCTTCCTACAACTACATATACTTCCCCTCACAAGAGGTGGTAGCAGGCAGATCAACAGATCAGCATAAGGCAGAGCGATAGGCAGATATAGCCAAGACTGCTACTGTACAACCATTGTGAGTCCCAGTTCTAGTATTACTTCCTAAACCGTATTTATCGTTCTACTAACAGAGTTCCAAGTATTTGTATTTTGCTGTGCTTAATATAAATATCGTTATTTCCTATTTTGGTTGTTGTATTATTTCTTGCTGGACTTCTTCACCGGGTCAAAACCAAAAAGGAAAATAAAAAATAAAATCAGCCTTTGTTGTCAGGACGACTAAAAGAGCTAACTGAAATCTTAACTGACACGAGTATATTTTAAACTTTACCCAACGCTATAGGCAAGTAAACAATCATATTGCAACGCTGTATTTTTATCTGTACCATGTTTTATCAGTTGATAGTTTAGGTTTTCGTACCGTTGTTGTGGTGCAGTGGATATCAACTTGGAACGAGAAATCGGAGAGCCGAGTTCGAATTCCAGTTGAATTCCTTGCATTCCTTTACGCGCAAATACCCTTAGAAAAGGTATTAATCCGTCTCTTCCCCCCCAGTTATGGGTTAAATAATAGGACAGATTGGGTTCTATAGCCTTGGTCGGCAACCAGTCTACCGCAGAAAGCAATGGCAACCTACTGCGGGATAATCTTCTGTCTAGTCAGTCATGTCTCTTTCGAGACATGATCGCCCAAGCGTGTATCACGTATGGCACTTAACTGACTGACCGTTAAAAAGGCAGTATAAATTATTTCATTTAATGTTAAATACTGACTTCTTAATCTTAATTTTAGGCTTAAATCCCAACGTATATTTTCTGCGGTATCTTTTTTTTTTTTAATTAACCCTCTAGGGCCATTCGTATCATATTTGATACAGTATGAAAACAAGCCTTGAAAGAAATATTTTCCTGAAAAATTTTTTAAGAGAAATATTTTATAAATTTCAAATGAAAGCAGTACTGACTGCTCAGTCAATGAATACCAAATGTTTCCTTATAGGGAAATACCAAATGTTTCCTTATAGGGAAATACTGTATCAAATATGATACGAATGGCCCTAGAGGGTTAACTAAATTTTCGATATGTTTGTTTGTTTATGCATTAAATTCAAATAATGATATTGGCCAATTTCAGAAACATATCTTATTCTTGAAAAATTAACTGTAAAAATGTTAAAATTTGTCAAAATACGAATCTTGAGCATCTATGCACCTCTACCATTGATTGATGAGATTATTTATTCCACGTTGATAAACATTTATTGGCTGTGATGCAATAAAATCTTTGAAAGCTGATTCAATCTCTAGTTTGGACGTAAAAATTTTATTATTTCAAAATCTGCTTTAATGCTTAAAAATGATAATCAGTCACTGAAATCAGGAGAACATGAAGGATGTGGTAAACTCATATCTCAAGTCTGTGAATTTTCGCAACGTCTTTCTTGCAATATATGGCCGCGCTTTATCTTGGAGCAGAATTAAACCACGTCCATTCACTAATGCAGGTTTCATTTTTTGCAGGTGTGCATGCATTTCAGCTAGTTGATTGCAGTAAAACTCTGCATTATTATTCCGATTGGCTTCCAGAAAGCTGTGGTAGACAACACCAACTGCAGGCCACCAGATATTCACCATAATCTTTTGCTGTTGCAACTTTGGCTTTGGGAAATGTTTGGGGGACTCGTCACGATCATAACCTAATCGTTTACTATTATGGTAACGGATCCAGTTTCCATCACAAGTGACTATTCGGTCAAGAAAATGATCATTGGTGTTACATAGAAACACACTTCAAAATGCCTAAGTTTTTCGATTTTCATTGAGATCATGAGATCACCTTACCAATACTCTGCAAAGGGTGTGAAACTATTGCAGTGCTGACACCAAGCGTTTGAGACGCTGACACTTTGACTTGCGTTTTTCTCAACTGCTTGCAATCGTTCGTTGTCAAGACTGAATGACCGTCCCCTACCTTATTCTTCTTCAAGGCTCTCATCACCAGTACGGAATTTCTGGAACCACCTTTGAATTGACCGACCACTTGTGGAGCCATCTTCGCATGCTCTGTTGATATTGGCTGAAGTTTTGGAAGCATTGTGCCCAATTTTGAACTCATGCAAGAAAAGTAAACGAAGATCATGTTTTGTCATGTTCATAATTAAGAGCTTCTATGCTTTAATAATATTTCTACCTGAAAGTAAGTTAAAAATTATTAAAGAACACACGTTAATCATTATGTATACCAAAATTCATCTAATATATACCGTGAATACTTTGTTAAAATGGCTTTTCAAAATGCCTCAGTTCGAGCGGCTATTATTTTTCCAACACCTTAATACCATTTCTCTCATTTTGGTTGAAAATACAAAAATAGCACTTAAATCATCTAAACTTATTTATAAACGGAACTTTGTCTCTGTGTATGCGTGTGTGTGTGTGTGTGTGTGTGTGTGTGTGTGTGTGTGTGTGTGTGTATCCGTTACCTATAAACTTCCAAAACTTACACAGTTGTACTATAAGCGTCTGAGAGTGTTCTTAGCTAGGTTTTTGTGTCGAAAATCGATAATCGAAAAAATCGGGTTATAGAAGGAGTGGTCCGATTTTAATCAAATTTGATACACTCATAGACAAAGATATAAGAAACGATATTCAGAAGTTTCAAGGTTGCAGTTCTTACAATAGTGCAGAGAAAATCGATAACATATATATATATATGTATAAAAGGCAAGATGTTTGTGTGTATGTCTGTTTATCTGCCTGTAGGTCTGTATTTTTTTCAGCCGTTTTATTTTAGTTTTTGCTTCGGTTTGGCTCTAATTAAGTATAATTGTAGTTCTTAGTCTCAGCCATGATACCATTTACTCAGAGGACTTATTTAGTCGTCAAAAGTCAGTTTATGACAAAAATAATTATATGATATCGATACCAGGAAATCAAAATTTGTCTTACATCCATTGAATTTTTCTTTCAGTCTACGGTTTCGCTTTAACTGGAAACAACTATTGCTTTTTAGTCTTTCGTGCCAACATCCATAGAGTCTGAAATCCAGGACCATGGATTAGTTTTAAAGCTTTCATTACACCCAAACAACGCCGGGCTATACTGCTAGTCTCGTTATAAGAGAAGCACTATATATTAAAAAATTTATCCTGACATCAACCTTACATTATTTACCAGTGGAAAAATAAACTGACGTTCACGCGACGTCCAGTCGCGCACACCACGTAATCATTTTAAACGCACCTTAAAAAATAAGTTATAGTCAAAACATGAGGTTAAAATAACATCAGAAAAATAACATCCTTGAAAATGGCCAGTAAAGTGGCTGAAAGCGCATTGGAAATAAAAAATTATGGAGAATTTTTACACTTCTTATCTCCAGCAAAAAAGAAACATGTAAGTATGGTGGAAAAATTAAATATAATAATAATAATTAAAATCATCTTTTTTGGTTGTTTTTAACGAAATATGTTTAAAAAAAAGATTGGTGCCCAAATATAGATAGATAGATAGATAGATAGATAGATAGATAGATAGATAGATAAAATTGAATTCTTATCTACATGCTTTCCTACCTCCCTGGTAGAGGGCAGCTACGGGTGTATTTACCCCGGCTTCACACAACAAAACGTGCGGGGAAATTAAAAGTATGGGATACGTCTAGGGTGCCCCCTTTTTAATTTTTGTTTTTATTCATTTTTCTTCTTCGTTAAGGACTGGACTGAGGGGCGTTTTGCCTCAGAGCTTTTGTACTGTTTGTATCGTCTGGTTCAATGCAAATCGGACAACTGTGAACGTCGTTCTCTTTGTTGTATCTCACAATTGAAAGCTATCGCTTACAAACCTCTCACGGCGATTGCTTAGTTATGTCAAACGACATTAGGACCATAGCGATCTATGTGCTTACCCGTATAAAAAAAAAGAAAAGAAAGACCCGAATTAAATCGAGGCTATCGAATAGATGGAAGCATTTAATGAGTGGTGTTTAAGGTGGTATGAGAAAGCTACTTTTTCAGCTAAAGCAACTCACGCACACACACACACACACACACACACACACACACACACACACACATATATATATATATATATAGAGAGAGAGAGAGAGAGAAAGAGGAGAGAGAGAAATAAAGAGAGAGATGTTAGACTGAATTTTGGCGATGTGCTAGTTAATATTAAATATTTATTTTATTATTTTCAACGTTTTTCATTTTATTTATTTCTTTATATATATATTTTTAATGTATCGTACAGTCTATTCTCCGACCCTCTTTGGATAAGTGTTTTCTTTTTCAGGGGCAACAAGAAAAAAATCGTATGACTCGAACCACCACAACCACCATCCAAAACGAGAAAAAAGAAAACATTAGAGAATGTCACAAACGCCATGGAACAGAAAAAGAGTAAAAATACAGGGTTCGGAAATTAAATATTAATAAATAGTGAGAAATGATCATCAAATTTCCATGGTTTTCCTATTTGAATTTTATGATCAATTTTATGATGAATCTTAATTCTTAAGTTAATGATCAAATAAGTTCTTTGCGGGTTTCAAGACTATAAAATGCACAGAGAAATATCCTTATTGCCTCATTAATTATTTGAGTTTAATAACATTAGCAAAAATATTACAATAACGTTAATAAATATAAACACAGATCATTATTTAAAATTCACAGGGTTTTCAATTTCCCTGCAGCAGACGTAAAATATCTTCCCTTTCGTTGTTGTTTTTTTTTCCTTCTCTTTCATTAAAATCAAACAACGCATTTGATGTAACTTTTCTTCCTTTTATTCTCGTAAGACAAGAATGACCCATTATTTATCTGAGTTAATGGTAGAACACAACGTACGTAATATCTGACTAAACGAAAAATAGACGACCATTAGAGAGAATTAATATTTTGACGCATTTCATTAATTAATCTAAAATACGTAATCATCAGAGTGAATGGATAATTTGCCGTATATAATTAACTCGCTGGTCTTGGGCATGACGGTATATTGCGTCCGGCAGCGAAGCCTCTAATTGCGAGGTTGTGAGGAGCATGGAACAAATTCTTAATTGCTGTTGTTCCCAGGTCCACCCTGACCCGGAGTGGTAGCAAGGCCTCTAATTGCGAGGTTGTGAGGAGCATGGAACCAATTCTTAATTGCTGTTGTTCCCTGGTCCACTCTGACCCGAAGTGGTAGCAAGGCCTCTAATTGCGAGGTTGTGAGGAGCATGGAACCAATTCTTAATTGCTGTTGTTCCCAGGTCCACCCTGACCCGGAGTGGTAGCAAGGCCTCTAATTGCGAGGTTGTGAGGAGCATGGAACCAATTCTTAATTGCTGTTGTTCCCAGGTCCACTCTGACCCGAAGTGGTAGCAAGGCCTCTAATTGCGAGGTGGTGAGGAGCATGGAACCAATTCTTAATTGCTGTTGTTCCCTGGTCCACTCTGACCGGAAGTGGTAGCAAGGCCTCTAATTGCGAGGTGGTGAGGAGCATGGAACCAATTCTTAATTGCTGTTGTTCCCTGCTCCACTCTGACCGGAAGTGGTAGCAAGGCCTCTAATTGCGAGGTTGTGAGGAGCATGGAACCAATTCTTAATTGCTTTTGTTCCCTGGTCCACTCTGACCGGAAGTGGTAGCAAGGCCTCTAATTGCGAGGTGGTGAGGAGCGTGGAACCAATTCTTAATTGCTGTTGTTCCCAGGTCCACCCTGACCCGGAGTGGTAGCAAGGCCTCTAATTGCGAGGTTGTGAGGAGCATGGAACCAATTCTTAATTGCTGTTGTTCCCAGGTCCACTCTGACCGGAAGTGGTAGCAAGGCCTCTAATTGCGAGGTTGTGAGGAGCATGGAACCAATTCTTAATTGCTGTTGTTCCCTGGTCCACTCTGACCGGAAGTGGTAGCAAGGCCTCTAATTGCGAGGTGGTGAGGAGCATGGAACCAATTCTTAATTGCTGTTGTTCCCAGGTCCACTCTGACCCGAAGTGGTAGCAAGGCCTCTGATTGGGAGGTTGTGAGGAGCATGGAACCAATTCTTAATTGCTGTTTTCCCAGATCCACCCTGACCCGAAGTGGTAGCAAGGCCTCTAATTGCGAGGTTGTGAGGAGCATGGAACTATCTCTTAATTGCTGTTGTTCCCAGGTCCACCCTGACCCGGAGTGGTAACAAGGCCTCTAATTGCGAGGTTGTGAGGAGCATGGAACCAATTCTTAATTGCTGTTGTTCCCAGATCCACCCTGACCCGAAGTGGTAGCAAGGCCTCTGATTGGGAGGTTGTGAGGAGCATGGAACCAATTCTTAATTGCTGTTTTCCCAGATCCACCCTGACCCGAAGTGGTAGCACTTGTTTGGGTCCCAGCTATGGGCAAATAGTTAATTCCCAAACTGGGGTCAAAACACTATGAAAGTATAAAAATACACTTTTATAGAAAAATTTACATAAAAATAGACTTTTATAGAAAAATATGTTTTTGAAGGAAAAATATTGCTAACAATACATTTTTGAAAAAAGAAATTATTACCATAACACATTTTTGAATGAAAAAATTATTCTCAGCAAGATATTTTTGAATACAAAACTAGAAGACATTTTCAGCTTTCTAAAATAAAAAAGAATAAAAAAAAAATTTTCATCAAAATTTGACTAAATCAACCTTCTTACTACAACCGAAGGTTTAAAAAAATGCCTTGAAGCTCCACCTTTTTGGCATTACAAAAATTACATGTGGGTATATCAACACCCACATAGGTGTTGATATACCGTTAAACAAAAACTCAAACTCATTAACTCACCTGTGGAATTTCCGATTTCTTGCTTCCTTGTCGCCTTCATCACTACGAAAGGAATGAAGATCATATACTCCAGTGATTAAAATAGAGGGTTCGGTTCGAAATTCCTAGCACCTGAAGAAGGCCAGAGCGTACAACGAACGGCCGAAACGTCGTACAAATGGCAACAAAGATGAGGCAATGGTCCGAATAATGTAAATACTGCACTCCTTGTAAGTTTGAAGAGAAATAAATTTGCTTAACTTTCATACCAGTTTCGTTATTCTATCTGTTCTAAAACTTGTTTTATATGGTTGAAAACCTTACTTAACAATAAGCTTGTATAATTTTGATGAAGGCCCCAGAATGACTCAAAAATCCACAAAAATGTTTTGTCCTTTAGTAGTCAATTGTGCTTAGTTTAATTTGATACATATATAAATGTAGGTAGAAAGAAAAAAGCAAATGCTTATAAAATAGATGCCTTCCAAGAGCTAAGCAAATTATTAAGAAACAGAAAGAAAAATCATTCAAAACAAAAATAGAGTGCTGGATTTCTCTGTGATATTCATCTTTTTACATGATGGTGAATGCTGAAAACTTCCCCTCAGATGAAGAGGAAACTGGCAGTAACAGAAATGTGGTTCTACAGGAGGATACTGATTATTCCATAGCACACAGGAAGTTTTAAAGAAAATGGTAATAGAACAGTTATATTCAGAATGAGAAAGATACAAGTGAAATTTTTTTGAAACATAACGAGGAAAGTAGCCTAGGAAAACTTAATCCTCACAAGGCATATCGAAGACAGCAGAGATAGGCAAAGGCATCGCGCTACCTGCCTGACTTGTGTGGATGGATGTAAGGCGGGATGCCTCGCAAAGAAAGAAACAATGCTAGAGACCACTACAGAAAAAGAGGACTAGTCGAGTGGGATAAAAAAAACAACAACAGAAGAAGAAGAAGAAGAAGAAGAAGAAGAAGAACAACAACAACAACAACAACAAAAAAAGTGGAAAAGAAAGAAAATAAGAATATTTATTGAAAGTAATGAAATCAGTAGCAAAAATGTGGCACTGATTTCCGAAGGCTCATTGAAATAACCAAATATGCCTTCCAGAAGCTAAGTAGAGTATTGAGTTTGAGTTTGAGTATTTTAGAAAACTGAAAATGTCTTCGAGTTTTGTATTCATAATGTTTTGCTGAGAATATTTTTCCTTCAAAAATGTGTTATGGTCACAATATTTTCTTCAAAAATTTATTGTTGGTAATATTTTTCCTTAAAAAATGTATATTTTTCTATAAAAGTCTATTTTTATATATATATTTCTACAAATGTGTATATTTATATTTTAATAGTGTTTTGACCCCAGTTTGGGGGGGCTAAGTATTTGCCCATAGCTGGGACTCTAACAGGTACTACCACTTCGGGTCAGGGTGGACCTAGGAACAACAGCAATTAAGAGGTGGTTCCATGCTCCTCACAACCTCCCAATCAGAGGCCTTGCTACCACATCGGGTCAGGGTGGATCTGGGAACAACAGCAATTAAGAGGTGATTTCATGCTCCTCACAACCTCCCAATCAGAGGTCTTGCTACCACTTCGGGTCAGGGTAGACCTGGGAACAACAGCAATTAAGAGGTGGTTCCATGCTCCTCACAAACTCCCCAATCAGAGGTCTTGCTACCACTTCGGGTCAGAGTGGACCAGGGAACAACAGCAATTAAGAATTGGTTCCATGCTCCTCACAACCTCCCAATCAGAGGTCTTGCTACCACTTTGGGTCAGGGTGGACCTGGGAACAACAGCAATTAAGAGGTGGTTCCATGCTCCTCACAAACTCCAATCAGAGGTCTTGCTACCACTTCGGGTCAGTGGACCAGGGAACAACAGCAATTAAGAATTGGTTCCATGCTCCTCACAACCTCCCAATCAGAGGTCTTGCTACCACTTCGGGTCAGGGTGGACCTGGGAACAACAGCAATTAAGAGGTGGTTCCATGCTTCCTCGCAACCACCCTATCCATGCTGCCTGTTTACCGTCATGCCCAGGACCACAGAGTGTTGAGAAACAGGAAAATTTCGTTACAAAGAAAAGAGTACTGAACAGTTATGTAATATTTTCTTAGATGTGACTTGTTCCTTCAGGACGTAGGCAAACATGGCTTTCCATGTCTCCCTATCCCTGGTAGCTCTTAGCACGCTTTCTCTTGTTACCCACCCAAACCCCGCTCTGCTATCCACGTACTCAATCCCTTCAAATATCTTATCGGCTGCTTTTCTTTGACTCTCTTTCCCTCGGATATGACCTGTGAGTATCAGATTCTCCAAACCTTCCTTCCTTATTGTTGTGGAACCCATACTCATGGACTCACCCACTGCTATATTAATAGGTGTGTGATAGCAGTAGTGAGGGAAGCAGGCAGTAGCACTGTGCGCATGACCACAGTTGACTACCAAGGAATATACTGGATCCGTAAGCTCTGCTTACTGTACCTTATTCTGTGTAACCTTTTCTGTAAATACATCTTCCTTTAACCTACACCTCGTGTTTCGTGTTATATTTCCGTGAACCCACTTTTGGGTCCACATCACTTATCACATGTCCCAAGAACTTCAGCTTTCTTTTCCTGATACTCAGTAGTAATTTTCTTTTCGTTTCCATCCTTTCTAAAACCTGATCATTGTTCACATGCTCGGTCCATGATATCCGCAGCATCCTTCTGTAGAACCACATTTCAGCTTCTTCAAGTCTTTTTCTGATGCTCTGTATTAATTTCTTTTTCGTTTCCATCCTTTCCAAAACCTCATCATTGCTCACATGCTCGATCCATGATATCCGCAGCATCCTTCTGTAGAACCACATTTCAGTTGCTTCAAGTCTTTTTCTGATGCTCTGTATTAATTTCTTTTTCGTTTCCATCCTTTCCAAAACCTCGTCATTGCTCACATGCTCGGTCCATGATATCTGCAACATCCTTCTGTAGAATCCAGCCATCTTATATGGCATTGAATGCTGGTCAATCTCTCCACATATGAAGAAGAACAACCGAACCGGTTCTACAAAAGTTTGATGTATAGACTATAGACTGGACATGGGATAAACGACAGCATTTTACAGACACAAACAAAAAAAATGTTAGAAAGTCTGAGACTTACAGAATAAATCGATGGCAAGAGCAATAAAGAAAAACAATGCACAACCGACTTAGCAAATAGACGGCAGAATAAAGAACTAAGGAGACTAATGTAACAAACAGGTAATGAATATGTATACACCTTGTTTAACCCCCTCACTGGAATATGATTGGCTGGTGTCAGCCATAAATACAGACGAAGGCAAGTACGTCCAGAGAGTAAGTGAGTGAGAGAGATCGAGAGATCTTCCAACCAGAGGTATATTGGTCTACCATCATTGATTACGCCTACGTCTCAGGATACTGCATACGACGATTACGTCTACGTACTAGATTGACCTACCCGGTTACATTTGCCTAAACCACTCAACTACCTCGTATTGATATATATCCCTTTTCGGGACATATCAGAGAGAAAACAAAAAGATAAAATTTATTGTCACATAGGACAGGGAAATTGTGGAGAGCAAGGATCGCCAACGTCTTGAAGAGGAACGGCACACAGAATAAGAAAAATGAGCTTGTGTAAATTGATGACAGAGCAGGTTTTAAGAAAGATAGGAAAAAGAGAGAATTCATTAAGAGCCATATGGGCTAGAAGTTGTGGAGAGCCATAGTCATCAACGTCCTGAAGGCATATGGCACATAGATTAAGAAAATGAGCTTGCGTAAACGGATGGTAAAACAGCTTAAGAGAGACAACTAACACAAAGATTACAAAGAACAGGAAATTGTGGAGAGCCAAGATCACGACTTCCTGAATGGACGCAGCCCAAAAGAAGAAGAAGAAGAAGAAAAAGAAGAAGAATCCATTCTTTTTAAAATGCTTTTCAATTCAGGAAGGTTGTCCGTTGCAGATTGCAAATAACAGAGCGCCTCTTTGCTGAGGGCGTCAAATGCCTTTTTCCGACTGACCGATTCAATGTCTTTCATCTTCATACATCGCACATTCTCTTTCTCCTGGGAACATTTGACGAAACTCGAACAAAATAGGATGGGAGCGATATTTTCTTTTTCTTTTATTTAAATCGACTAAAAGGAAAAGACAAGGCGTACACATCATTTAATATTCTTACTAATATAAAATTACACGCATACCAAATTATATCATAAGGAAAATGAAGCAAACAACCGTGTAACATAGACGAGTACCTCTTTAATGTACATTAGTTGGTCTCTTTAGGCACCTGCCGTAGTGAGTGTGGGCCATGAAAGCAGGTTACTGCTGGTGAATTTGGTCCTGAGTACGGGTCTCATTGGTGCCCAGATTTAGAAAATATCAACACTATTAAGGCTTTTTTTTGCCTCGGTACCTCTAAAGATTCATTTAAAAATGAGCACACGATAATGAAAAAATACCATAAGCTTACAATTTTATCCTCAAAATCTTCATGTTATTATTAGGAGGAAATATGAAAGAATTTTTTGTTTATTAAATGATATTTTTAACCATTTTTAGGACCTCCGTCAATTTTGGTTAAAAAATTGTTTTTCTTGCGTCAACAGAAGACCAAAAATTAGCATGTGAAATTTGAGCGTCTTTTTTCGATGAAAAATACATTGATTTAGAAATTCTTTCAAAAATCAAATAATTGTCGGATTTTAATGAAACTTTCAGGACTTATTTACAAATGAATGGAGTTTTTTCAGAAATCTTTCTATTTTAGAAAATCTTCGAGAAAAAAATTTTTTTTTAACATCTGTTATCCCCACCACTTATTTAATTTTATGAAATTTTTAGAAATTCATTTTTTGTGGCTTTTAATGTTTATATTAGTTATAAAGACAAGTCCTTAGAGAATTTAAATCATCATATTCTTTATGGTAAAACAGGACCCCCAGTTACAGAAAATCTGCTATGAATTGTAAAATAAAAAAGGTGCTATAAAACTAAAACATTATTTAATTAGAAAAGCTTGTAATTGCTTTTATGAATAAGAGATATAGACACTATTAAGACAAAAAAATTCCGATCAATAATGAATTTTTACAAGAATCGTTTTCATTTTCCTTTTGATTTTAATGATACTTATTTATAAAATTTTAAATCTTTAAAAACTTTTGTTAATTTGTAGACGTTGGGTGATATTTTTTTAGATAAAAATTATATTTACTTATCCTTAATCGAAACGACCCTAGTAATTTAAAAAGAAGTTTGAATTTTTTTTATGTATATATATATATATATATATATATATATATATATATATATATATATATATAAATGTGGCGATTTTTGTAAATACGGACCTTTGTTATCAGAAAATAAGACCGGGAATTATAGTAAATTTAAAGTGAATTGGTAATTTTCTAATATTTTCTCTTCAAGCGTCTTCATAAGATTATAAACCAAAATACTTACTATTCAATAAAATATGAGATCACTTAAGAGAACTTCCTGGAGCTTTTTAGAACTTGTTTTTGTTTATTTGTAAGTTTGTTGTTACGCTATAGCTATAAACTATTAAATGCGTTAAAGAGCATAAGTACCATCCAATTGCACCTTAGCAAATTGAAAAATAAAGCTTCTGCAAGTTTGCAATTTTTGTTTATTTGTAAGGCTGTTATGTTATGCTATAGCTATAAATTTTAAATGCATTAAAGTACTATTCAATTACGCCATTAGCAAATTGAAAAATAAAGTATCAGCAAATTTGTAATTTTGTTTATTTGTAAGGCTGTTATGTTATGCTATAGCTATAAACTTTTAAATGCATTAAAGTACTATTCAATTACGCCATTAGCAAATTGAAAAATAAAGTATCAGCAAATTTGTAATTTTGTTTATTTGTAAGGCTGTTATGTTATGCTATAGCTATAAACTTTTTAATGCGTTCAAGTACTATTCTATTACGTCATTAGCAAATTGAAAAATAAAGCTTCTGAAATATTTTTATTTTTTGCAATTATTGCGTGTATAGTAAAATTCGAATTTTCGTTTTGGGGGGAGGGATGGCTTTTTTTAAGAACTGAAAAAATTTAACGCCTTTTTTTTTTTAATCGTTTTACCCCAAGCAAGGTGGCAGTATTACCACTGATGCGCAGGGGACTACATAAGAGTAAAAGTTTAGACAGGAGGAGAGTGAAGACAAAGACAAACCAGCTGCAGAGGGTGTCAGAGAAAGGGCAAGAGAAGGATGTGAACACAGGAGTGAAGACAGTTGCGAAGGTAGAGAGAAAGGAAAAGAACAAGATACACGGGGTGATGTAGAAAGAGTGAAAAGAAAGATGAACCAGCTGCAGGGGGTGAAAGAGAATGGGCAAGAGAAGGATGGGAATAGAGGAGTGAAGACAGTTATGATGGTAGAGAGAAAGGAAAAGAACAATATACACGGGGTGATGTAGAAAGAGTGAAAAGAAAGATGAACCAGCTACAGGGGGTGAAAGAGAATGGGCAAGAGAAGGATATGAACACAGGAGTGAAGACAGTTACGAAGGTAGAGAGGAAGGAAAAGAACAAGATACACGGGGTGATGTGGAAAGGGCTGGAGTTAAGTGGATAAGAGATGGGAATTGACTTTGCATTGAAATTCTTGAAGGTTGTAGCAGTCAGGAAAGCAAGTATATGGAAGGGAGTTCTACAGGCGGGAAGCGCGAGAAAATAAGCTGATGCAGTAGAATGGTCGCCTGCATTTGGCTGATCTAACTGTAAAAGGGTGGGACCTTGATGCCAGTCTGGTTGCCCGAGAAAATTCCTATGGAGTGGGCACCAGTGACCTAAGTTCTTCGGAGCAGAAGCCATGAAAATATTTGTAGAAGAGACAGAGGGAAGCCACATCCCGCTGTACTTTTGAACAAAAAGTTCATGGATTTGTTTAAGGGAAACATATGGTTACAAAAATGTTATAATCCTAATATATATACATATATACATACACATACATGTACATATATTAGTAATCCACATACAAGCCTGTTTCGCTGTTACAGCTCATCAGTGTGGTTAGGTACATCCACTTGCTTCTGGCCGGGATCGAGACTCGACCGATTTGGTGTCAGTCGGAGTCGCTACTCCCTAAGCCACAGGCGCATGGAATCCGAAAAAGGAAATTTTAACGTGTTGTATATAAGCAGTGTTTACACACACGCCAGTCACCGAAAAAATCTCAATTCATTTCTAAAAAGCAACTCATATATCGAAGAAGTTGAAACCGTTTTTAAAATTTTCTTCTCTAGAGAGCTCAATCGTAATGAGAGCATAATATATATATATATGTGTGTGTGTGTGTGTGTGTGTGTGTGTGTGTGTGTGTGTGTGTGTGTGTGAATTGAGATCAAATGTAAATTAGAATCTGACAGAATGATAAAATAAGAGACAAACAGGAAAACTTTATAAATTTAGCATGCTTTGATTTTATTTAAGATTTATCAGATTTTTTAAACATGGATTTTTTTACTGGCAATTATTTTTGATCCAGCTTAAAATAAAAGCGGAACATATTCTATTTATAAACGTTTCCTATTTGTTCCTTATCCTATTATTGATACACCCTGACGACTAGACGGAGTGATTGCAGGAAGGACTATTTACGAAACTCTGTAGTCGGGAAGCTGAAGGTAACACCAATCAGCTAAGTGATGAACATTATATTTGTATTAATTCACTCTCTCTCTTTCTCTCTCTCTCACCCTCTCTCTCACCCTCTCTCTCTCTCTCTCATCCTCTCTCTCTGTTTGTCTGTCTGTCTCCCTCTTTCTCTCTCTCTCTGTTTGTCTGTCTCTCTCTCTCTCTCTCTCTCTCTATATATATATATATATGTATATATAGACAAATATATAAAGACAATGTATATAAAGACAAAATGAAAAATTAGCTGACGCGTTTCGTCCCAAAAGAAAATATAAAGATTTTATTTTCCAACAATCAATTATTTATAAGCAAAAGTAAAAATGTCGTACGTTTTTGAAAATTCTTAAAGTTTAACCCTTACATTTGCCCTGATGAAGTCCATCAGAGTACGAAGCGCTTCAGCTGAGGTAAGTTTTCCTTTGTTTTTATTGACATTGTTCTTTTACGGATATATTTTTAGTTATATCGGAAATTTTACGCACGCACACACACACACACACACACACACACACACACACACACACATATATTTATATATTTATATAGAATTGGTGTGGAGATGTTTGTCACTTAACTGAGCAGAGTCATGCCGACTTTGATAATTGACGGCAGATTGAAAATAAGCCCTGAGGAGTGAGTGTATTCACGAAACTTCGAAGCCGACATGACTCTGCTCAGTTAAGTGACAAACTTTTCCACATCAATCCTATTTACACACTACCTCTATCTCAATATCGAGCACTTTACGATAAAAACCTGCTTGCCAAAATAAGTTTTATCAGTAAATCATTGAAAAGACAACAGTCATGGTACTAAGCATCATCACAGCTCAGCACTATATATATATATAAATATATAGTCATCCGCAGACAGATCTGTTTCGCTGTATCACAGCTCATCAGTACGGTTAGATATATGATTGCTTTTTACCCAGGATTGAGACCCGACCGAATTGGCGTCAGTCGGCGATTCTAACTCTGAGCTATCTGTGAAACTTTTGGCCAAATCCCAAAATGAATCTCCACTCTGATTGGCCAAAAGAAGCACACATGTAAATTTTTATATCTTCTCACTTACATACACAGCAAACCAAAGTTTTTGTCATTTAAATGTAAACCATCTGCACAACCAACAGCAACATTGCCTGATGATGAAAATCTATATCGAAACATAGAAATTTCCGTGTCGCAATGTACAATTGATTCATACCTGTATTATATATATATATATATATATATATATATATATATAAGGAAACTTTCAGCATTCTGAAGCCGGCGCTACTGTATGTTAAAATTTATAAAATCTTTTAATTAAAATGATTTTTCAGGAAAATAGATTTCCTAAGTCCAGTAACAGTTATAGCTCTTTCTTTTATGTCAATGTGGAATTCCTTCCTAGACTTTCGTTTGAATTAGTGTCGAACGTTTTATCTGGCACATGTCGGGTAGGTTTTATCCTCTCTCAGTTGCGTCTGTCTTCGGGCAGAGTGCGACTCAGTTATGGCGCTGTCCGCGGACATAGCTAAGGAAAATAAATACGGTTCCGGATAATAACTGCCTGAGAATGCACCACTCCATTACACTAAGTAGCTGGGGATCAGTCGATGCCAGCTCAACCGACATATGCAGGGGTTGGGCTATTTTTGTCCTTGGTCTAGGTGCACACGCTCGTGCTCCCCACGTTAAACCCGACTTTGTGACACATTCCCGTCTTAGTGGAGAGACCAGGGTAAATAATGTACATGATTTGCCATTCGATTAATAAACTAAGGTATTCTAATTAAATGTTCATCATCATTTATCCATCACATCCAATGGTGCATAGGGCAGCAAATTTTTGTTGCTGTAACAAACTGTTTTTTACGGGATAGGGTTGTTATCCCTGCACCCAAACCCTCAAACCTGGAGGACCGGTGGACCATTCTTGGTCCTTACGTTTACAGCACTTGGTATTCCCAAATGGTCACCCATTTAAGTACTGACCAGGCTCGATGTTGCTTAACTGCGGTGATCGGACGGAAACCGGTGTATTCAACACGATATAACCGTAAACTAATTAAATATTACTACATTCCAATTTAATAACAGTGCACTCATTGAATAGCAAATGGT
>JBBBDQ010001958.1:1880000-1927500 GCA_037127315.1 Ascarosepion bandense
TCTTTCTATTTATTCATTTTTTATTTTCATAAGCGGCCAAAAAAAAAAAAAACAAAAACAAAAAAAAAAAAAAGCGTATCGTTTAACAAAATGAAATGAGCGCGTCTCAAATGTCTCAGCTTTCTACGACTCCATTAAAAATGTTCTCCGTGATGGACGTTCAGGACAAGGGAGACGAAAATTAAATCCATTTTAGAAGGGTATTATTGCCTATCAAACAAAGCTTAAAGGTATGTCAGTTAACAGATATGCAATGCTTGAAAAGTAAGCGTTAAGTTTGTGCCAATATCTTTTCTTTTTCCTTTTAGTTTTTTAACTCTTTATTTTCTTTGGTTTTGTTTAGAAATGCGTTCATATATTAATAGTTTACGTAAAACTATCAGATTTGTTGGCATCTTTGTTTCAAGGAAGATGTCCAAATTGCGTGACCTTTTAAGTATTCCTTTGATGATTGCTATATGTTTGCTTTCGAAATCCGAAAAAGTACTGAAATAGCTGAAGATGCCTCTTAAAATCTAAGCAAAATATTAAGAAACAGGAAATTTATTTAGAAACTACCCGGTTAAGAGTCCAGCAAGAAAATAATACAACCACAACCAAAATAGGAAATAACGATATATATTAAGCACAGCAAAATACAAATACTTGGAACTCTGTTAGTAGAACGATAAATACGAGTTAAGAAGTAATACTAGAACTGGGACTCCCAATGGTCATACGGTAGCAGTCTTGGCTATTTCTGCCTATCATTCTCTGCTGATCTCTCTCTGAGCTCTCACTCTTGTGAGGGGAAGTATATATAGTTGTAGGAAGAGTTCAATCCGTTGTAATGGGTGGTGCCACTATGACAGAAACAAAAAAAGGAGTACTGACCTGCTATATGACCGTGAATACTGGACAATGAAAAAGAAACTCGCGGCTGTTGACCATGTCTACCATAGTTTATGAATATAGAATAGAGCATAGTACGTAATCTGTACAAGTAAACAACGTCAAAGATTAACACTCACGAGTCAGACAGTCTACTGAATCGCCAATATACACGTCGCATTGAATATTTTGAGCCTTCTGATTGGTGAACTATAAAATGAGTTAGCTCATGGCTGGCTCACCAGTATACAAGGCTTACCTCCTAAAAAACTCCAACAGCGACAACAAAGATGGGGTTGAGAATAGGGTGGTCGGAACGCGAAAACAAAAAAAAAGGGCGTTTATACTTAGAATCAGCAAAAATTTATACTTAGAATCAGCACAAAAGTTGAAATTTCTTGAACACATAATGAGAAAGCAAAATATTTTGCTGTATTTCAGAACGAATTTAAATTGACTTTTTTTTAATCTCTAAATACCTGGAAAGTGTTCTAACAGAAGACGGAAAGTGCGACACAGAGATACGAAGGCGAATTGGCATGGCGAAGGAAGCATTCCAGAAGTTGAGTAAAGTATTAAGAAACAGGACAATTTCACTAGAAACAAAGAAGAGAGTACTGGATTGCTATGTGATGTCAGTTCTTCAATATGGCAGTGAATGCTGGACAATATCATCAAAGATGATGGAAAAACTTGAAGCAACTGAAATGTGGTTCTACAGAAGCATACTGGATATAAAATGAGAGATTAGTTCCATATTACGATCAATAGATAAACTGACCCTTCACTTTGTGGTCACAGCAGTTTCTATACATTTATATTCCTGAGATCTAGTAGTTGATACAGTAGTTGATCCAGTAGCACAAGGATGCATTCCAGGAGCTGAGAAGAGTATTAAAAAACAGGACAATTTCACTAGAAAAAAAGAAGAGAGTACTGGATTGCTATGTGATGTCAGTTCTTCAATATGGCAGTGAATGTTGGACAATATCATCAAAGATGAAGGAAAAACTTTAAGCAACTGAAATGTAGTTCTACAGAAGGATGCTGCGAATATCATGGATTGAACATGTGAGTAATGATAAGGTTTTGAAAAGGATGGAAGCGAAAAGGAAATTAATACTGAGCATCAGGAAGAGACAGCTGAAGTTCCTGGGATATGCAATGAGGAAAGAGGGCTTGGAGAACCTGATACTAACAGGCCAGATAGAGGGGAAAAAGAGACAGGAAAAAGCAACGGATAACATATTTGAAGGACCTGATCAGGTGGATGATGGAACGAGGGTTGCGTGGTGTAATAGGAGAAAGCGTGCTAAGAGCCACCAGGTATAGGAAGATGTGAAAAGCCATGATCGCCTACGGACTGAAAGGACAGGGTACATAAAAGAAGAAGAAGAAAGAAGAAATTTTGCTGATTTTAGCCATGTTTAGCCATCCATTAGCACAAGTTAATTATCTTTATAAAAAAAATTCTTAAAAAACTAAAATATATTTTTTTGAAATTTTATTTGAGGAATGTTGACTGATTTAAAGTTTAATTAATTTAATTGAAAACAACTATTACTTACAGTTTAAAATATCACAGAAACAGAGATAGGTGTTTTGATTAAGTGTTGACAGATTGAAAGTAGGAAGTTTATCTAATTTTTTCTAGAAGAGACGTATCTGTATAAATTACTTGAAGGATATAAAGGGTGCACTCTTTTATATAATTTTTAACTATCCAGTAATTTTAAAAATTATATTCGAAATCTAATGTCTTATTGAATTTTAGGTACTAGTTATCACTTTTATATTCTGATAATATCGTGTATGAACGATCGTATTTACAAAAATCGGCTCGTTTATACACACAAGAAAATTCAAAACTCTTTATAAAATATTGGTGATCGATTAATTGTAGTAAGCTTTTCGATTTATGATTAGTAAATATATTTTTTACTTAATGACAATATCACTTAACCGGTAAAAATAATTACAGAATATTAAAAAAAAATAGAATTATAATCAAAATTAAAAAAATTAAAACTATTCTTGTAAAAATTTCTTATTCATTATTTTTTTTTCTTAAGACAGTAATGTCCATAATATATCTCATTCATAAATGCAGTTAAAAGTTTTTTCTTATTCGTTAATGTCTTAATTTTATTGCATTTTTAAATTTTACGATTCACAGCAAATTTTCGATAACCGGTGGTCCTTTTTACAAAAAATGAAAAAAAGGAAATAAGAATGACAAAAAACAAAAATAAACAAAAACCTGATGAATTAAATTCTTCAAAGGGTTCTGCGCATAACTTATATAAACATTATCCCTCGACTGAATTGAATTTCTCAAAATTTCATAAAATTAAATAACTGGAGGGAAATTTTGCGATATATGCGTTACTCTTCAGAAATGAATTGAGTTCTTTCGGTGACTGGCATATGTATACACTGCTTATATACGAACACGTTAAATTTTCCATTTTCTGCGCCTATAGCTTAGGGGTGTAGAGACTCCGACTGACACCAAATCGGTCGAGTTTCGATCCCAGCCAGAAGCAAGTGGATGTGTCTAGCCACACTGATGAGCTGTGATACAGCGAAACACGCTTGTATGTTGATGACTAATATATAATTTTTTTTATAATCGTATGGCCCCAAGCAAGGCATTTTACTGCCACTGTTGTGCAGGGGGTTACGTAGGAGGAATGTTATTAGAAAGAGTGACAGGTTATAAGGGGTGTCAGGAAGTGGGTAAGAGAAGGATGATAATACTGATGAGTGAGGTGGACGGAGAAAAAGCACGAGAGATAGAATGTAAGTTAGTGAGACAGGAGGTGACTATTGACTTTACATTTGAATTCTTGAAGATTGTAGCTGTCGGGAAAGCAAGTATGCAGAAAGTAATTCCACAAGTGGAAAGTGCGAGAAAAGAAGCTGATGGAGTAGAATTTGCGTTTAGAATATATCGGATTCCTAGTAAAAGGGTGGGACCTAATTGCTAATCTTGTGGCTCGAGGATATTCATAACAAATATTTTCTAAAAAAAGATTATTATAATCTTTGCTCCCCAACCCTTTCAGTGACATGTTTCATACAAATCTTTGTAAATAAAACATTACCTTTCTTGAAAAATCAGCGAGAACTTGTTGAATATATAATACTATTAAAGTTTCATTGACAGCAATTTTAGTAAATAGTTAATGTCTAAATAGGCTAATATTATGCTTAATCATTATGTTGGTGTCGCAAATTAGCGTCGTCAATTGGAATTCTATTCTTGAGGTAAAGTGTCGACAAGACTCCTCACAAATTCAAGAACTTTTAGAAGAATCCTCTCAGCTTAAATGATGGCGGATTTGTTATAGTTACCAGTTATCTCACGAAATAAAGGTAGCGCTCTGTTTGGTCAAAATTCAGTCCTTTGGGGGTAAAACTGGAATGACTTCTCCAGGATGCAGGCCTGGACGATAGTATCTTGAGGCCGTGCGCTACCAAGACTACATACCCACCCCGCCTCTCGGCTGTACCGACAGCATCCAAAGGAATGCAGGGCATTACATTTGAGGGACAATTCGGCTGCAGGAGATGCCGGGAAGTTGTCAGGAAGTCTACCAATCCAATAATGTCGTCGCTTATAAAAGTTGCTTGTTTATGCATTTTAGGTGTGTGCGCATGTGATAACCAAAAATGAAGCTTATAAAAACTTGGATTTCTACTACGGAAAGTTTATTCTGTAATGAAACAAAGTTCTTGATGTCTCTTGGAGAGATGTTTTTTTTTGTGTGTGTTTCTGAAGTAAGTTAGGATAACAATGATTAAAATGTTCGAGCTCAAGTCAGATTTGTGCCGATTTGGAACGACCAATTTAGTTACCTCCTTAGTAAGGCTGCCTGAAAACGTATGAACGCTGATGTTAGAAAGTGGAAAAGAGAGAGAATCGTTCCTTTCCGAAAGTGGGGTCATAAAATCGTTCCTTTCAGTGGGGTCATAAAATCGTTCCTTTCCGAAAGTGGGGTCATAAAATCGTTCCTTTCCGTGGGGTCATAAAATCGTTCCTTTTCGAAAGTGGGGTCATAAAAAAATCGTTCCTTTCCGAAAGTGGGGTCATAAAATCGTTCCTTTTCGAAAGTGGGGTCATAAAATGGTTCCTTTCCGAAAGTGGGGTCATAAAATCGTTTCTTTTCGAAAAGTGGGGTCATAAAATCTTTCCTTTTCGAAAGTGGGGTCATAAAATGGTTCCTTTTCGAAAGTGGGGTCATAAAATGGTTCCTTTTCGAAAGTGGGGTAACATAAAATCGTTCCTTTCCGAAAGTGGGGTCATAAAATCGTTCCTTTCCGAAAGTAGGGGTCATAAAATCGTTCCTTTCCGAAAGTGGGGTCATAAAATCGTTCCTTTCCGAAAGTGGGGTCATAAAATCGTTCCTTTTCGAAAGTGGAGTCATAAAATCGTTCCTTTTCGAAAGTGGGGTCATAAAATCTTTCCTTTTCGAAAGTGGGGTCATAAAATGGTTCCTTTCCGAAAGTGGGGTCATAAAATCGTTTCTTTTCGAAAGTGGGGTCATAAAATGGTTCCTTTCCGAAAGTGGGGTCATAAAATCGTTCCTTTTCGAAAGTGGGGTCATAAAATCGTTCCTTTTCGAAAGTGGGGTCATAAAATGGTTCCTTTCCGAAAGTGGGATCATAAAATCGTTCCTTTTCGAAAGTGGGGTCATAAAATGGTTTCCTTTCCGAAAGTGGGATCATAAAATCTTTTTTTTTCGAAAGTGGGGTCATAAAATGGTTCCTTTCCGAAAGTGGGGTCATAAAATCGTTTCTTTTCGAAAGTGGGGTCATAAAATTGCGCGGGGAATTAAAAACACTTTCCGGTTTCTTCATTACTTGCATCATGGGAAAATTAATATCTTTTTCTTTTTTATAATTATTTAATTTAATTTAATTTAATTTAATTTTATTATTTAATTTTATTATTTAATTTTATTATATTTAATTTTATTATTTAATTTTATTATTTAATTTAATTTAATTTTATTTTATTATTTAATTTTATTATTTAATTTTATTATTTAATTTTATTTTATTTAATTTTTCCACAATACTCATTCGGTGTCAATTTGGGTTAACTATCTCCTCAGCTTTCCCACACTTCCTTTAATTATAATTATTACGATTATGCATAATATGCTAATTAATTGAAAGATTTGAAGGTGATTTGGAAAAGACGATGAATAAATTCAGTAGACATAAAATGTCTATCTTTTTTAACATAACTGATGATAACCTCCAGAAGAGCAACTCCTTGCGCTTTTTTCTGGGCTCCAGTTTTTTTAATGAGAATTGATATTTCATTACAGATCAGTACTTCTTTTTTTGTTTCCGGTTTCTCTTATTTTGCTTAGCTTCAGCAGTATCTTTTTCTAGTAAATGAGTATTCCGATTTCAGTACCGCATTTGCCCTCGTTTGTTGAGACGATTATATATCAAATACAAATCTCTCTCTCTATATATATTCTAGCTAGTACTTTCGAATGTTGCTACATCTGCTTTCAAGGATTCTGCTTTGTGTATGCTTACGCAACTGTGTTTAATTAATTCCTGCGTTCACAAATTTACTGGAAATAGTTCTGATATAAGATGACGTCATTTAAAGGGCCAACCTGGGAAAAATAATATAAAATGAAAATAAAGAGGAACTTGAATATTGTTGCCATATCTGGTCGGGTTCTCCTGCTATTCATCTTGAGGTTCTCGTCATAATCCATTTTGCACATTTATAAATCTACCATTAATCAGTGCATTGAATACTGTTGCCATATCTGGTCGGGTTCTCCTGTTATTCATCTTGAAATTCGGGTCAGAATCCATCTTGCACTTTTATAAATCTACCATTCATCAGTGCATTGAATATTGTTCCCATATCTGGTCAGGTTCCCCTGCTATTCATCTCGAGGTTTTCAACAAAATCTAAAGGTGGATCTGCAGTGTAATCGATCCTGATTTGGTATTTCGACTTCTGCCTCTTTTTCACCGACTTGACGTAGCTTCCATATGTCTTTTCTACTGTTATTGGCAGCTGCTTCTACGAGCATTGTCTCCCCTCTGTGTCCCGTCTACATTAATTAAAGTGTATTACTAGTTTAGCATATAGATTCCACTCTTTTACCGTCGAAATACTTAAATGTAACCACCTCTTCTACTCCAACAGTTTCTTTTTTGCACTTCCCACCTGGGGAAATTTTGTTATGGTTCCCTCCTACGAGGAATGGACTCTTCTTCTTACTATATAATACCTGCAGGAGGCAATTAGCAGTTGGACGCCAGTTAACTGCCCTGCGCATTGTCGAACTCTCTGCCTTTGGGCGGAGAGTAGTAACCCAGTCAAGACGCCGCCGTCTGGGGAAAATTAGACAGTAATACCCGGGCTATATGGCCTGGCTTTCCCACATTAACAAAGCCTTGTGACACATTTTGTCTTAAGTGAGAAGGCAATTAAAACCTAGTCAAGGCTCCGCCGAAGGGTAATGTCACGACTAGGGAACATTGGACAGATATTTTTGTCCAGGATATATGGCCCGGAACGCTCACATTAAAAAGGCCTTGTACCACATTTTGGCTGAAGGCATATATAAAATAGTATATGTAAAATAGTATTAGTTTATTTTTTCATTTTTAAAATCATTTTATTCCAAGCAAGGGGATAAAACCACTGATACGTATGGGAGGTGGTGTGAATGGATGAGAATGAGAAAACTTTCTTCTTCTTCTTCTTCTTCTTCTTCTTCTTCTTCTTCTTCTTCTTCTTCTATGTGTATTGTCCTTTCAGGACGTAGGCGATCAAGGCTTTCACGCCTCCCTATCCATGATGGCTCTCAGCACGCTTTCTCCTATTACACCACGCAGTCCCATTTTCTCATCCACCTGCTCAGGCCCTTCAAATATGTTATCTGCTGCTTTCCTCTGTCCCTTTTTCCCTCTATCTGGCCTGTTAGTATCAGGTTCTCCAAGCCCTCCTTCCTCATTGCATGTTCCCAGGAACTTTAGCTGTCTCTTTCTGATACTAAATATTAATTTTCATTTTGTTTCCATCCTTTTCGAAACCTCATCATTGCTCACATGCTCGGTCAATGATATCCGCATCATCCTTCTGTAGATCCACATTTCAGCTGCCCCAAGTTTTTCCTTCATTTTTGATAAAAATACTTTAGTGAGCAGAAATACAGTAAGTTGCTGGGAAACAAGAAACCGGAAGAGAATTTCACAGGTGAGATATGTGAGAAAATAAACTATTAGAATTAGAAATACGGTTACATTGATCTAGTTCAATAATAAAACGCTGAGACCTAATTACCAATCTAGTAGTCTGCAAAATTCATGCAGTCGAGATTCCAAGATGCAAAACTCATTAGAACTGCCATGAAAACATTTATAGAAAAAAAAAACAGAGGGAAGCCACATCCCAACGGTTTGGAAAGTGACTAACAGGTCAGGACATTACGAACCTCTTGGATTTTACTTACTGAACATAAAGTGGAGATCGATTTTCAGTTGCTATAGGTAATAAAATGATACCTCAGAATTAATACATATTCATATAATAAATGAATAATAAATGAATAACTAAATACACTACCGATCATAAGTTTGGGACCACCCAAAGTTTTAGCAGAATCAAATTCGCCGTGTTTTTATTTTTTATTTTTATGCGGATGTCAAGTAAAAAAAAAAGTATTCTTTTCAACTTTAAAGTAAACATTTACTCAGATCGCTACTTTACTTCTTTTATTGTGATCAAGTTTTTGCCGAAAATTCAGATTTATTCAGATATTATAATTACGGTATAATTTATTTACGTAAACCATATTTCAACGGTATAAATGGCAAGAAGGAAACAGATTAGCATTGAAAAAAGAGCTCAGATTGAAATTCTTTCGAATGAAAGATATTCTGAACGGGTTATCGCTAAAAAATTAAGCCTATAAAAAATTGGCGTGCATTATTGCCTTCAACGACTTCGTGAAACTGAGTTAAATATTGACAGAAAAATATCTGGTAGGCCCCGAGTAACATTTATTATAGAGGATAGGCACTTGATCATATCTAGCAAGAGGAATAGAAGAAAAACCGCCCCGGAATTAACAATTGAAATGAATTTTACTCGGCAACCTCCAGTATCTGTTACTACTGTTACGGGACGACTTCATTCTGCTGGGCTTAAAGGCTGTGTAGCAGTTAAGAAACCGCTATTAAAAAAGGAGAATAAGGGATGAAATTGATCGTACAGTTCGAAATGAACTTCCTAAAAATGAACAAATGTTGTTTAAATGCTTGCAGGATGCTTGGAAATCACTTTCACCAACTTATTTTTATCAGTTATTAGAAAGAATGCCAAGGATTTGCTCTGCAGTAATACAAGCTCGTGGTGGTTTCTTTGATGAAAAGAAAATATGAATTAACTTTAATTAAATTTGAAATTAGGTTAATTTTGGTCTTAATTATTGTACAATTGTGAGCAACAATGAAATATATCTATATTTATTCTTCTAAGACATAAAATTTATTTCTTTCTCTTAGAGAATAAATCTAAGTGGTCCCAAACTTATGGTCGGTAGTGTATATTTAAAAGCTCGGATATGAAAACATAAAACAGAGTTAATGTTTGTCAATATTTCTGTGATGAGATATTGTAATTATTTACATTATTCGGCTGTGGTCCTCATCTTGGTTGCCATATTTATGTACGCTCCGACCTTTTTCAGGTGAGTGGAATTTTGAACTGAACTTTTGAAGTAAGAGGCAGATTGTTCTCGTTTCCTCATTCATGCCACTTCCGGAGATGTTCATTATCTCCATTTAACTGTTTTTTGTTTAGTTAGGTATTGACCTAAGAACTTTGGATCAAGTCAATGGATCCAACCAATGCTTATTTTATCTACAGGCCCATGTGCTCCTTAGTGTATGAATTTTTGGGAATGTCTCAGTAACTGTTTTTTTTAAAATCAGAGCTCATATTACAATATTGATGTTTGTTATTGTTTTTCTCAAGAATATAACAACCAAGATAAGGGCAACAATCCAAATAATGGACTTCATATGTCATAATTTTTGAAGTCATGTACAAACTAAATTTTTTTTTAAGAAATTCGAATATTATTTTTTCTTTTTTAAATTGAAGTAGATTTATTCTAATATTAATTTTAATCTATTAGCTTGACAATTGATATTAACACTAAAATATAAGCTTCAAGAAATATTTTTTACTTTTAAAATGCATTTTCAAAGATTTTTTTTTAATTAAATATTTTTCAAGCTAATATTGTGTTATTTGTTTTGTTCAAATACTTTCGACCTGTATGTATTTAAAATTCATTTGGTATTCTTTGCAAAGCTATAGGTTTGAAATAGTCTAAAGTGACGTCATGTATAACTATTATTAAGAACGAGGCTGTACCAAAATAATATATTTTTAAAAATTATTTGCTTATTTTATATGCAAAATTTATACCAAATATTATAAGTAAAAAGCCAAATATTATAAGTAAATAGTTTTTGGTTTATGCCAAATATTATTAGTAAAATATAAATACTTCGAAACGATTTTCCTCCATATTTAAAAGAAAAGTATATCTGTGTTACGTGTAAATATTTTTTATAACTACGAAAAATTAATAAGCTGTCTCTCTTACTTCAGCACTTCAAGTAATTCAATAGAAGGCACATGTAAATCATTCTAAAAAGATAAGGTCATGATTCGGCCAGTTCCTCTTCAGATTCTATTGTGTTCAGCAGGCGTTGATTAAACAAGACGAGCCATTACTATGCACACGTCACCAAACACTGTCGGGTTCCTTTGAAATTGAGAGCGACCGCTTTAATGCGAGAAATGAGTAGAAGAGGAAGCCAGGACATTAGGAGGTCGACTCAACTCAAGATTAAGGGTTGTGACACCTAAGGGTTGGGACTTTTGTTTTCAGAGCCGACGACAATATTGGAGACACGTCGACAAATCTCATCATAAGAAAAAACGTGATCAGATGTGTGTGTGTGTGTGTGTGTGTGTGTGTGTGTGCGTGTGTGTGTGTGTGCGTGCAGAGGAGAATTTTGGTGGGGGAGAAGCTGGCCGAAAATATCGGGTGAAACTGCACGACTAAAGCTACGCACACTCACGCAGAGAAGTTCATTCTTCATTGCTTATGCGCATGCGTACACGTATGTAAACACGGGTCCACTAAAGCAGACGACCATACACATGTGGGGGCTGCGTACGCACAACCGATTCTTTCTTCTTTTGCTGCTTCTCTTTTTCTTTCCTTCTTTTTTTCTCTCTTTCTCTCTGTCTTTGTCTGTCTCCATCTCTCTCTCTAGTTTTGAGTAATGATTATTTATGGGTGAAAAAGTAACCAATATCAGGAATAGAGAGTATGTAACGATAAAAGTGGACACGCAGATCAACTCCGAGCGGCGACAGTCTGTTTCAGATGCCGAGAAAGAAAATAGATGTAATTAATGTCTTGTTGAAAAATTAAAAGCACTTAAATTAGCATATCTTATTAACCAAGAGAAATTAATTAATGGCTATATGCAGGCATAAAAATAAATATATACGTAAACTAGCAGTATAGCCCGGCGTTGCTCGAGTGTAATGAAAGATTTAAAACTAATCCATGGTCCTGGAGCTCAGACTCTTTGGACGTTGGCACGAAACACTAAAAAGCAATAGTTGTTTCCAGTTAAAGCGAAACCGTAGACTGAAAGAAAAATGAATGGATGTAAGTCAAATTTTCATTTCCTGGTATCGATATCAAATAAGTTTTTTTTCGTCGTAATCTGAATTTTGAAGGCTAAATAAGTCCTCTGAGTAAATGGTATCATGGTTGAGACTAAGAACTACAATTATACCGACTTAGAGCCAAACCCGAAGCAAGAACTCAAATAAAAGGGCACTATTGTAAGAACTGCAACCTTGAAACTTCTGAATATCGTTTCGTATGTCTTCTTCTATGAGTGTATCAAATTTTATTAAAATCGAACCACTCCTTCTATAACTCGATTTTTTCGATTATCGATTTTCGATATTTATCATGGGTACCTCGACAGAAAACCTAGCTAAGAACACTCGCAAAGACGCTTATAGTACAACTGTGTAAATTTTCAAGAAAATCGGTTCAGCCGTTTCGGAGTCTATACGTAACGGACACACACACACACACACACACACACACACACACACACACACACAGACAAAGTTCCATTTATAAATAAGTTTAGATATGTTGATACAGATTAATTAATAATTAATAGTTGATTATTAATAATTGAATTTAAATTTAAATTTTTAACATAAAGTATGATTTTATTAATAGAAAGAACATGTAATCTCCCTTTATATGATATTTTCACTCAGAATATTTAAAAGAAAATCGCTTATAAAGAAGGATTTTTAAAACCGAAAATCAACTGAGAACAGATACATCAAATCACACATATAACACAATTCTGAATAAGGAGATAAATCACACATACATAAAACAACGATAAATTATACACACGCAAAAAGGAAAAGGGATATAAATGCCCAAATCTGCATTGTGTTATGAATGGGTTTGGATGTATCTAGTCTCAGTTGATTTCCGGTTTTAAAATCACTCTGTTATGAACCGTTTTTTTTTAAATATATATATTTATATATATATTCTGAGTGAAATTAATATTTATTAATTCATTTACGGTCTAAACGGTGCAATTGTTAAAATTGATTAAATAAATACCGGATTTATAACCGCTGAATTATACGTTCAGTTTTTTGAACAGTTACATGATATCTGTCCTCCTGTATGGCTAGACAATCTCCTCAAAGATGAAGAAGAGACTTGAAGCAAGAGAAACAAAGAAAAGTGTATTGAACTGTTACGTGATATCTGTCCTCCTGTATGGCAGTGAATGCTGGACAATCTCCTCAAAGGTGAAGAAGAGACTTGAAGCAATAAAAACAAAGAAAAGAGTACTGAACTGCTACAAGATATTTGTCCTGCTGTATGGCAGTGAATGCTGGACAATCTCATCAAAGATGAAGAAGAGACTTGAAGCAAGAGAAACAAAGAAAAGTGTACTGTAGTATTACGTGATATTTGTCCTCTTTTATGGTAATGAATGCTGGACAATCTCCTCAAAGATGAAGAAGAGACTTGAAGCAAGAGAAACAAAGAAAAGTATACTGAACTGTTACGTGATATCTGTCCTCATGTATGGCAGTGAATGCTGGACAATCTCCTCGAAGATGAAGAAGAGACTTGAAGCAAGAGAAACAAAGAAAAGGGTATTGAACTGTTACGTGATATTTGTCCTCCTGTATGGCAGTGAATGCTGGACAATCTCATCAAAGATGAAGAAGAGACTTGAAGCAAGACAAACAAAGAAAAGTGTACTGAACTGTGACGTAATATTTGTCCTCCTGTATGGCAGTGAATACTGGACAATCTCCTCAAAAATGAAGAAGAGACTTGAGGCAAGACAAACAAAGAAATGTGTACTGAACTGTGACGTAATATTTGTCCTCCTGTATGGCAGTGACTTCTGGACAATCTCCTCAAAGGTGAAGAAGAGACTTGGAGCAAGAGAAACAAAGGAAAGATTTCTGAACTGTTACGTGATATTTGTCCTCCTGTATGCCAGTG
The DNA here is from genome assembly GCA_037127315.1 of Ascarosepion bandense. Taxonomy (NCBI): domain Eukaryota; kingdom Metazoa; phylum Mollusca; class Cephalopoda; order Sepiida; family Sepiidae; genus Ascarosepion; species Ascarosepion bandense. Next base: position 1,893,527 of record JBBBDQ010001958.1, read on the forward strand.
AATGCTGGACAATCTCCTCAAAGATGAAGAAGATACTTGAAGCAAGAGAAACAAAGAAAAGTGTACTGAACTGTTACGTAATATTTGTCCTCCTGTATGCCAGTGAATGCTGCACAATCTTCTCAAAGATGAAGAAGAGACTTGAAGCAAGAGAAACAAAGAAAAGTGTACTGAACTGTTACGTGGTATTTGTCCTCCTGTATGCCAGTGAATGATGGACCATCTCCTGAAATTTGAAGAAGTGACTTGAAGCAAGAGAAAAAAAGAAAAGAGTACTGAACTCTTACGTTATATTTGTCCTGCTGTATGGCAGTGAATCTCCTCAAACATGAAGAAGAGACTTGAATCAAGAGAAACAAAGAAGAGTGTACTGAACTGTTACGTGATATTTGTCCTCTTGAATGGCTGTGAATGCTGGAAATGCTTTTAAAGATGAAGAAGAGACTTGAAGCAAGAGAAACAAAGAAATATGATCGTTCCATCCTTGGATTTTATCTAACCCGTTGAGAAGCATGTTCTTTGTCCTGTTAGTCCCTTATTTTTTTATGCATGTCTCCTTTATTACTATTACGCAATCTTCTATTTCTGCACATTTGTTGTTGAGCCATTCCTCTTTAGCCTATCTGCTCTTGATCTTTTTTTCCTTGTGTAGTTTCTTGTATTCCGTTCCATGTCTTGGCATAGTTTTCTGTCACTTTGCCATCATTTCAAGGATCTCTTTAGTCATCCACTATTTTTTTCTTCTGCGTCTGATGACCTTTGAGATACTTTACTGATAGTTTGCTGATGTCACTAGTGTTTCCTTTAGTATGTCCCATTTTGAGTTTCCATTTCACATTTGTTTTTCGTATTTGTTTCTCACACTGTCAGTGTATTTTTCTGTAGGTTGAGGTCATTCACGAGTGTTTGTATTACAATCTGGGTGCTGCACAAGGCTTCGTTTGTCTCTGACGTTTCACCCTTAGTTTGCAGATGACTGAGTAGTGGTCGCTTCCACAGTTGGTATTTTAGCTTAGTTGAAGTAAGTAAATGATTTATTTATATTTATATATTTATTACACACACACACACACACACACACACACACACACATATATATATATATATATATATATATATTATATTAAACTATCGCCCGTATCTATTGAACAGGTGAAGAGGCTCATCTCTTGTTTCCTGTTTAGGATGCAGTTTCCGGTTTTCTCTTTTCCAATCATTTCACTCTTTTCTCTCTTTATTTTTTTTTCAATTGGAGTAGATAGACTAAACTATCGCCCGGTTCACACTCCACCCACGTCTATTGAACAGGTGAAGAGGCTCATCCCTTGCTCCCTGTTTAGGATGTGGTTTCCGGCTTTCTCTTTTCCATTCTGTATACCCTTACGTAGCCCCTTGCGCATCAGTGGCGTTATCGCCTTGCTTGGGGTGATATGATTAAAAAAGAATATATATATATATATATATATATATATATATATATATATATATATATATATATATATGGTTAGGTTTTGATGGCTGTCACAATGCGTTTAATAAAATAAAGGAAGGTAAATAAGTTGTTGGGTATCACGTATTTATTATACATTAATATTTCGAGATTAAAATCTCTTCTTCAGAATGTTAGGGCGATTGTGTTTGAGTCCGAGACTTTCAACAAATGGTCCTTCCTGGCTGCTGCTGCTGTTAATTGTAGTGTGTGTGTGTGTTTGTGTGTGTGTGTCCGTGTGTGTGGGTGTGTGTGTGTGTGTGTGTGTGTGTGCGTGCGTGCGCGTGTGCGCTAGAGCATGTATGTGTGTGTGTTTATGGTGTGTATATGTGTGATTGATAGTTGGGATTTTTATGCTCAGATGAAATTAGTCTGCTTTGATATATCGTTTATCTAAGTGTGTGTTGACCTGACCGTTGACCCCTGCCAAAATGAAAGAGGGCCTTTGTGACTATTGTGAGTGTGTGTGTGTGTGTGTGCGTGTTTATGTGCGCATGCTTCTAGTGTTACATTATACCTCATTTTGTGTTTGTGATATCCAAAGTATTTTTGTAATTAATTTTTTTTCAAAGTTTTCAAATGTAATTTAGTTTACATGGCAATACAGCGTCGTCTACAGTAAACTATCTTTAAACGCCATAACTCAAAAGCGAAGGATTTGCCAACACATATTTATATGAATTTTTGTCCTTGTTTTGCTGTGAGGAAACCTACCGCATTTTCACACACACACACACACACACACACACACACACACACACACACACACACACACACACACACACTTTCTTTCTTTCTCTCTTGATATATATATATATATTGTAATGTTTGTTACAATGGTTTATAAAAGCATAGTATCACTACACAAAAATTTTCGCGTTTCGGAACTACGTTTGCCCCTCTTCTGGTGATGAGTTCAAATGAAAAATAAATGGTGAAAACGATTTATTTTTGGTAATATGACATATAAGTGAATATGGTGGGAGTTTAGTACGATTTAGCCGGCAGATTGTAGCCATAGTGATACTGCCTTGGGTTAGGAGAGGGGTGCGGAGTAGATTAGTTTTGGACAGGTCACTTTTCAGCTTTGTCTGGATAATTCTTATATTGGTATATATGATTTTTTAAGAAAGGGTAGTTACATTTTATTTTACTACTATCTATGAGTGGAGGGAATAAAGTTGCTATTAATATTGTGTGAGTTTATTTTCTTTTATTTATACGATGTTCGTTTTTTTATTTTGGGTTTTAAACATGGGTGTTTATTACCTTTTTGGAGGAGATTATTTTATGTGAATGAGCTATATATATATATATATATAAAGCATCCACATACAAGCCTGTTTTGCTGTATCACAGCTCATCAGTGTAGCTAGACATTCACTTGCTTCCAGCCGGGATGGATTTGGTATTAGTCGGAGTGCTTACTCACTAAACCATCGACGCATCGCTGAGAGAGGAGGGAATTTTAGCTTGTTATATACATGCAGTGTATACACACGCTAGCCGCGGGGAGAACTCAATTTTTACTGAAGAGTAATGCGTAAATCGCAGAAGTGGTAACTATTTTAAAAATTTTCCTCTCTAGAGAGCTCAATCGTAATAAGAGCATAATTTATATATATATATATATATATATATATATATATATATATATATATTTATATATATATATATATATGCATATATTATATGTATATTATATCTTTATTATATGTTTATATATATACATTATTTATATATTATATATCTATTATATATATATATATATATATATATATATATATATATATAGTATATCGAGGCAGCAAGTAATTTTCTAAACATATGCTATTAAATATAAGAGACAATGAATGTCTATTATGTTTAATCATGAGCCGTTCTAAACGTCGTATTTTTGCTTTAATTTCAGTTGAAAATAAAGACAAAAATTCTCCAACATTTGGATAATTATTTATTGGTTTTCTTCTAAGCTTTCGGCTCACATGGGCCATCTTCAGAGAGGTTGTTTAAACTGAAATATTATAAAATCCACCATCACCGACGATTTTATTTTGTTTTGACATAAAACTCCGCTTGGCAACGGCAATAGTTACCAAAAATAATAAACGCAGTTTTTAAGTTTGCGATTCGGTTTTATGACGTCACACATTTTATAGACATTCATTGTCTCTTATATTTAATAGCATATGTTTAGGAAAAAAAAATATATATATATATATATATATATATATATATATTTGGGTAGCAATCTTTCTCTTATTCAGTTTTCATTAAAAATGACAGACAAGGTATTATGGATGATTTTTTTAAAGAAAATCTTTCTTTTGAGAACCTAAATTATATAAAAAATGTCCGGATGTTTTGTTTATCTTTCAGCTATACTTTAAGCCATTATCGAGGGTGGATTTTATTTACGTATAACAGAAACTAAGCACATTGTTGCCATGTTCGTAGTTGATATTAATGAGTGTTTTCTTTTTTATTATTAATGCTTTCATTATTTTTAGCCTTTTAATTTAGAATTCTCTGACTTTCGTCTAATATTTCCTGCAGTGAACATTTATTATTCTGTTCAAGTTACGTTAAAATTCTCGCCCGTATTTTTGAACGAATATTAACCCGTTAAACATCTTTGGAGTCAGTTCGTTTAGTCTGAATCTTTCACATTCCATGTTAACGTTTCCAGCATTAATCAAAATTTTCTTCTTTTTTCGTCAGATTCATGCATATGAAACGAGTATTGAATAACGAGGTTTTTTGCTAAATATTTACTGTTTCTTCAAAACAAATCTAAGGTTTTTTCGTTAATACAAAATTACATTATTTTTCATATTCTACCGGTGGTTTCTCAACAAAAGTTTTTCTCGTCTTCCCAGTGGCTGCGTTCTTTTCTGAAACTTTGTTCGTATCTTCTAAAATAAGCAAAAAATATAATTCCATCAACGGAATTGTATGTGAATTCAGATATGGCATTTGCCACCGCGTCGGGAGTTAAAAAAAAGACATGGTGAATTTTCTGTTTTCTTCTGAATTATTTACTCTATGAGTAAATAATTTCCTTCATATTTCCTTCATATTTCCTTCATGTTTCCTTCATATCTAAAGAATATCAGTTTTTTCTTTTTTTTTTCACAACAAACATCAAAAATGAAACCAGTGTGGTTTCAAAATACTCGTCATCACTGCTATCATGTGAGCCGAAGCAAAACGTATTTTCCTACTTGTTATTACTCAGTATGAGTTTAGATACCCTCGTCACTCTTGTTATAGCTTGTGTGAGTTTTGGTTCCTCGTCGCCACTGTTATAACTCGTTTCTTGCTGTTATAATATTAAGTCTTGCTTACATTACTCTCCATGATGGCTATTAGAAATACTCTTCACAGTATTTTTGACTCACTTGGAATTCTTTATTTAAGGCATCTAGGGGTGTATTATTTACTTCTAAACAGCAATCGACTCCGGTGAAAAACCTTAACCTTTTTAAGTCCAGGGTCAACCGTTATATATCCTACATATCCTCATAATATGCCCCTCTTGCCCCCTTTCTATATTCATTTACGCTAACCTCATTCAGTAAACATCTATCTTGAATGACTTTTTGGATTTGGATTACGTGAACAGAATTAAAAAAAAAATTAAGCGAGGCGAAGAAACGCATATATACGTGGAGACAGATAGGTAATGGGTAAGTAAGAAAGCTGAAGAAAATCGAAAAAAAAAAAGCAATTGAAAGGAAGCGAAGTTGAGAGATAAAGGCAGAGACTAGTAGTTCTCAGACGGTGCGGTGCGCACCATCGTGGCGTCGAGAGAGAAGAGCCGGTGAGGCAGACTGATTGGAAGACAATCAAAGATTTAGAAATAGTTACAAAAACTTCCTATGCAAAAAATAAATATAATTTCAAAATTTAAAATATCATTATGGATTACTTGTAATTGCAGGCATGAGTCCCAGAATAAATATTTATAAATAATTATTGACCGATCTTGTCCTTGTAATATTTTTGCATTATATCAAGCTATAAGGATGTGCGTTGTGGTACAGTGGATATCGGCTCGGAACGAGAAGCCGGGGAGCCGAGTTCGAATTCCAGCTGAATTCATTGTATTCACTTACGCGCAAATACCCTTGGGAAAGGTATTAATCCGTCTCTTCCTTCCAGTTATGAGTTAAATAGCAGGACAGATTGGGTTCTGTAGCCTTGGTTGGCAACCAGTCTACCGCAGAAAGCAATGGCAACCTACTGCGGGATAATCTTCTGCCCAGTCAGTCATGTCTCTTTCGAGACATGATCGCCCAAGCGTGTATCACGTATGGCACTTAACTGACTGATCAAGCTATAAGAATATAGTAACTAGGGTACGCAAATTTGAGGAGAGAGTTATCAATGATAATTTTTAAATTCTGAACCCACAGTTATCTCCCTTTAACGCTCTCTCTAGACCTTATTTGCCGTAGAACTGTTTGCACCTTTTCAGTTCTGGATTTTCAGTTCTGACAAATACCAAAAACCAAAAAAAGGGAAACGCTTCTTTGTACTGACGAGGAGATAAGAGTTTTCTTTATCTCAAATTAGGGTTAATATGAAGGAGATTCAGTTAAGTTAAATGCCATATGTGAAACACGCTTTCGAGACATGACTGACTGGGCAGAAGATTATCCCAGAGTAGGTTGCCATTACTTTCTGCGGTAGATTGGTTGCCAGCCAAGGCTAAAGAACCCAATCTGTCCTGTTATTTAAGCCATAACTGGAAGAAAGAGACGGATTAATACCTTTCTCAAGGGTATTTGCGTGTAAGTGAATGCAATGAATTTAACTGGAATTCGAACTCGGCTCTCCGATTCCTCGTTCCGAGGCGATATCCACTGCACGACAACGCTCATGAAGGAGATTAAATGTCAAAAAAAAAAAAAAATTATCGTTATTATATTTAACGTACGTTATTTTATTTTTAAATGTACTTTTTATTACATTTAAAATTTTCTAGCTTGTATGTAGATTTGTGATGATATTCCTGATAACTCTCTCCTCCAATTTGCGGATCGTAGTTTTTTGCTAAAAACACTCGTTGTAGATTAAATTGTCGTTATTTTATATTTTTAATTTCGCATATGCGCATTGCTTGCTTTTTGATTTTGATTTTGTCAACTGCCGGTATATTAGGGTCTGGTGGGCATCATCTGTGAAAAAATGAGCACCATGACGCAATTTACTTCACCAGAAATTTGAAAACGGTATGTTGTGCTTGGCGTTTACACCGGAAGCCCCAATACGAACAATTTTGGAGTATTTGGGTGTCAATCTGAGGACAGTGCAGTGGATTCGGAAAGAGTTGGATGAATCTAATAGCGATTACGAAGGTACAGCAGCTCTGAAATCTCGCTCTGATCGTTCTGATCAGAAAGAACTCGAGAATTTGTTGGTGAGGGCCTCAGACTCAACATGGGGGCCTACGTCAAGTTCTTTGAGAAAGCAGTGCTGTCCTAGGTCAAGAGGGTGGCTGCTGGAAGACACAATATCTGGCAACAGGACTCTGTACCATGCCACACATGCAGGAGGACCCAGTCATGGCTGTCAGACAATTTCTGCGACCACATCACCCCTTGCATCAGGCAACCTAAACCCCCAGACTACAACCCCCCTTGATTATTATGTGTGAGGCGCCTTTGAGTTGGAGACCAACAAAATTCCTTGTAACACCAAAGAACAAAGGCGACTGTTTTGAAGAGTTGCAGGAGATTCCGAAGTTGTCTGGAGGCTGTGGTTAAAGTCAGTGGCGATTTTATTGAATAAATTTACTCTTTAGTATTTTCAAAATATTTTTTGTGTAATTTTGGTAAATATATCCGTTAAAATGAGATGTCAGTGTTATTTGCATTTTTGTATCATTTAAGCGACAATTTATTCATCGTAGCCTGCATATAAAACAAAAGTTTAGTAAGAAAACAACAGAAAAACGAAAAGTAAAACTGGTTGTAGGAAAGGTAGAATAATGGAAACAAAAGACAGGTATAGACAAAAAAGGCTGTGCTGAGTTTAATTACTCCTTTACCCCTTTGATTTAAAAATGGGTGAAGCTTTTTTGCTTACATTTTTGAGCATGGTACCCAGATTAGGCAGCAATATTCCATCATCGTTTCTGTTTTGTCTCATGAAAAGATAGTGCGCGCTAGAAGAAGTCAACTATCCGAAGCTGGCCATATTCCTAGCACCTCTTGTGATGGATCGTACATATAAGTTCCATTTGAGGACTGGAGTATGTTCGAGTCTCAGTATAATTTCTAGGCAATCAGCTTACAACCGTCCGTCATGGCTGGAGAAAACTCACGCTTATATTTGATCTATGTGAATAGTTTCATACCACTCCCCTAAAAGGCCAACCAATGATACTGTAGTTCTAAAGAGAATGATTGATCTATTCGCAAACCATCCAGCCATTTTTGACAGGTACGTTACTAGTTGTAATAACCAGTTAAGACTTTTTGAACTGTCATGTAAGCTTAATTTTTTTTTTCTGAAAGATATTAGTGTAATCCGGAAAATATACTAGTAGCAAATCGCCTTGCATGAGGGTAGAAAATGAATTCAGTAGATGCACAAAAATTGAAAGGAGCGTAAGACAAGGATACATCTTCTCCCCGGATTATTTTGTCTTTACAGTAAGGCGATCCTGAGAGAATTAGAAATTTTATTACGATTTATTATTAGCCTCCACAATCATAGCAACATAATATATGAAGATAACACAGTGTTGGATAGCAGACACAGAAAGGAAAATGCAATAAATGCAGAAAGTAGTAAAGAAAAGCGTTAAAAAATGAGTAAACATGAATTGCAACAAAATGTATGATTTTTAGTAAAAGGAAAATCCCAAGGCGCGAACTATGAATTGGAAACATCGAAATCAAGAAATGAAAAAAAAAAAATTTAATGTATGTTAAGGGTTTTAACAAACAACAGAAAATGCAACAAAACCCAAAAGGGCATTGATATAGCAAAAGATGCCTTCCAAATGCTATTAAGTATCAGGAAAATTTCGTTAGAAACAAATAAAAGAATATTTTTTATTTTTATTTTATTTTTGTAATCATATCACCCCGAGCAAGGCGTTAACGCCACTGATCTGCAGGGGAATACATAAGAGTAAAAGAAAAAACGGAAACCACATCCTAAACAGGGAACGAGGGGTTGAGCCTCTTGACCTGTTCAATAGACGTGGGTGGATTCAACCGTTATGTAATATCAGCCCTTGTTGTATCATCGAGGTAAATACGATACACAGAGAAAGTGTGCTGCGGTATTATTATTGAGCACAATATCCAGTGTTAAACGGATACACACAGAACAGTACAATAGTTACGATGATGACAGACAAGACAGAACTTACAACACGGAGAAGATGAGTTTAGAACGCAATAATCACCAGATGAATCAGTCCGAATATTACTCGAATGACATTCGAATACTACGCCTCCAATGCTGCTATCAGATAAGTGCCATACGTGATACACACTTGAGTGATCATGCCTCGAATGAGACATGACAGACTGGGCAGAAGATTATCCCACAGTAGGTTGCCATTGCTTTCTGCGGTAGACTGGTTGCCAACCAAATCTATAGAACCTAATCTGTCCTGCTATTCAACCCATAGCTGTGAGAAGAAGTGGGTGATATCATTACATTAATAAATAGTAATCAGTGGGGGATCAGTTTACTACTTCATGACAATATAAGACAGAAACCCCACTTTAGTGCCATAAGTGACACACACTTTGGGCGATCATGTCTCGAAAGAGATATGACTGACTGGGCAGAAGATTATCCCACAGTAGGTTGCCATTACTTTCTGCGGTAGACTGGTTGCCAGAAAAGTCCATAGAACCCAATCTGTCCTGTTATTTAAACCATAACTGGAGGGAAGAGACGGATTAATACCTTTCCCAATGATATTTGCGCGGAAGTGAATGCCAAGAAATACTTTACTTAAACAGACTATTTCAGATCATGGAGCATTCCATCATTGAGAGCGCTGTAGAGGTGTCAGCCACACTATAACATTCCTCCTATATGTCAGTGAAAGTTGGAAAATCTCGAAAATAAGAAGAGTCATCATACAAATGTGTCTCTACAGAAGGATGCTGAGAATGTTATAAACTGAATATGTAAGCAAGTAGAACGTTTCAAGGAAAATAAAACAAAAAGGAGCACTTATACGTAGAATCACAAAAAGACAGTATTCACATTATTCGTACTATTGTCCTCATCTTTGGTGCCATTTGTACGACGTTTCTGCCGTTGTACGCTCAGGCCTTCTTCAGGGGCTAGGAATTTCGAGCCGAACCCTTTATTACAATCACTGGGGTATATCATTCTCATTCCTCGCGTAGTAATGCCACCATTGGAAGTTATTAGTTATCTCCCTCTAACCTTGCTTGTTCACCACTGCTGTAGCCTGGTATTGAACTCAAAACTCTAAGAGTCAAATCAGGAACTAATATATATATACGTCTATATCCACTGGGCGATGTTTCCTTAAGGCCGGGGAGTACGAAAATTTAGCGTGTAAATACTGTAAATAATACCTCATCTCAGAAATATACACAAATACAGAAAAAGTTTAAATTTCTATAATGAGAAAAGAGGGTTTTGAAAATTTGGTACTCACAGGTGATATTGAAAACAAAAAAGACAGAAGAAAGCGAACCACCTACCTAAAGTGTTTATAAATAGGATTAAGAGACATAGCAAAAGACAAATCTTATTAAGAATTACAAGGGAGATGAAGTTGTGGACAGATGTGATCGCCCACGTCCTGAAGGCACACGGCACCTAAAAGAATATTCTGGGTCTCTTGTCGACTAATGGTGCTACCATTGCCTTCAAAATAGATATCTCATTTTCTTATTTACTTTCCGGACACATCTCTGAACCAATTCATAGAAATAATTATGAACATAGATAGATAGATAGATAGATAGATAGATAGATAGATAGATAGATAGATAGATGTAGATGAATAAGCTGAGATAGATAGATAGATAGATAGATAGATAGATAGATAGATAGATATGAATAGGCTGAGATAGATAGATAGATAGATAGATATGAATAGGCTGAGATAGATAGATAGATAGATAGATAGATAGATAGATAGATAGATAGATAGATAGATGTGAATAAGCTGAGATAGATAGATAGATAGATAGATAGATAGATAGATATGATAGGATAGATAGATAGATAGATAGATAGATAGATAGATAGATAGATAGATAGATAGATAGATAGATATGAATAGGCTGAGATGAGATAGATAGATAGATAGATAGATAGATAGATATGAATAGGCTGATAGATGAGATAGATAGATAGATAGATAGATAGATAGATAGATAGATAGATAGATAGATATGAATAGGCTGAGATAGATAGATAGATAGATAGATATGAATAGGCTGAGATAGATAGATAGATAGATAGATAGATAGATAGATAGAATAGGATAGAATAGATAGATAGATAGATAGATAGATAGATAGATAGATAGATAGATAGATAGATAGATATGAATAGGCTGAGATGAGATAGATAGATAGATAGATAGATAGATAGATAGATAGATAGATAGATAGATATGAATAGGCTGAGATAGATAGATAGATAGATAGATAGATAGATAGATAGATAGATAGATAGATAGATAACGTATATAATGATAAAAAAAAGAGGAAGACAGTAAGCTCAAACAGTTCTGGAACTCTTGTAGTATGAATATTCTGTGAACTCTAACCAAGTTCCATTCACCCGCGCCAAACAAACTCTCTTCCCTACCTTCATCATGGAAGCCGCAAGTAAAAATCTTCTCTATCACTCTGTGACGTGTGTTTATACAGATTCAATTAAAAAGTATATTTCAGTCGCTTCTAATGTAATATCGAAGTATAATCAATTGCCCCGAATGCCTAGGCGCGCCCCCAAGTATATATGGTTAATTCTATTTCGCTTTCTCCTTCTTCTCCAATTATTTCGATTGATAATTAAATAAATGTTGTATTCTCTTAGCACCGAGGTTTCTTCAATTGGAAATTACATGATGCTAGTAACAGGCAAAGTGAACATGAATGTTTTACACTTTCGCACTGAATAATAATAAAAAAAACAAATACTGATTCATATTTACAAACAAGGGAGATGAAGAAATATAATATGTATGAACGGACAAATGTCTACCCTTTTTTACTCTCTCGCGTGAACAAGGGCTCTGTATCTACCTTTTGGACTCTCGTGTGAATTGGACCAGTGTCTACATTTTCAAATCTCGTGCTAACGATATTTATGATGTTCGTTCAAACTGCTTCCATGTGTACTTTTAGAACGTTCCGGAAAACTGCAGCAGTGACGACTATTCTCTTCAGGACATGTGTCTCTTTTCTTATATTCGAGCAAACTGGACCTATGCCTACTTTTCTGATACTTGTTGAAAATGGACCTATATATACTTTTCTAACGTTCGTGTGAACTGAATATGTCTCTATTATTCTGTCTTCCTTTTCCGAGGTTCGCGAAAACTGGACTTTTCTGATATTTGTGCAACCCAGACCTCCGTCTACTGTTTGACGGCTTACAGCCTATCACGTTGCATACACCGGTTCTCGCTCAATTACCGAAGTTAAGCAACGTTGAGCCTGGTCAGTACTTAGATGGGTGACCGCTTGGGAATACCAGGTGCTGTAAGCGTTTAGTGACGGATGTGCGTTGTGGTGCAGTGGATATCGGCTCGAAAAGAGAAATCGGTGAGCCGAGTTCGAATTCCAGTTGAATACCCTGCATTCACTTAAGCACTGGTACCCTTGGGAAAGGTATTAATCCGTCCCTTCCCTACAGTTATGGGTTAAATAACAAGGGTAGGACTTGGGAACCTTGCCCTTAAAAAAGACAAATCCCAATGAATCTTGATACTCGAAAAGCAAAAAGTATTACTAGACACAAAACTTATATAAAAACAACAATAAATTGTTGAAAGAAAAAGGTATTACCAGCAATAAATAAATAAAATTTAACTGGCAATAAATGACTCACCGAGGTTGATATGCCATAAAATAACCAACTTTTGGACTCTCATCTAAACTGGACGTTTGTTTTCTTTGCTGACGTTTGTGAAAACTGAACCTGTTTATTTTTATGACGTTCGTGCAGACTAAACCTACATCTATGTTTTGACATTCGGGTAAACTGGACTTAAGCCGACTTTTTAACATTCGTGTAAACTGTACCGATGTCTTCTTTTCTGATTCTTCATGCAAACTGGAACTATGTCTTCTTTTCTGACGTTCGTGCAAATTAGACCTAGTCTAGGTTTCAGCCGTTCATGCAAACTGGACCTATGTCTTCTTTTCTGACGTTCGTGCAAAATGAAATCTATGTCTACTTATGTGACGATCTTGAAAACCGGACCTATTTCTACTTTCTTGACTTTCGTGCAAAACGTACTTATGTCTACGTTTCTGAGGTTCGTGAAAATTGAATCTATATCTTTTTTTGTGATATTCATGCAAAATGCATCTAAATCTAATTTTCTGACGTTCGTGCCAATTGAACTAATGTCTACTTTTCTGACGTTCGTGAAAACGGGACCTATGATTGCTTTTACGTCGTTTGTGCAAACTGAACATAAGTCCTCTTTTCTGAGGTGCGTGCAAACTAGATTCATGTCTATTATCCCGAGGTTCGTGCAAAACGGACCTATGTCTATTTTTCTGACGTTCGTTCAAACTGGCCCTATGTCAACTTTTCTGATGTTCTAGCCATCTGTGCCCATGTCTCCTTTTCTGACGGTCGTTCAAACTTGACCTATATCTACGTGTCTGACGCCCGTGAAAAAATATGTCTACTTTTCTGAAGTTCGGGTAAACTGGATTCTAAGTCTACTCTTCTGACTCGTACAAACTAGACCTATGTCTATTTTTCCAACGTTCGTGCAAACTTGACCTATGTCACAAGATTACCAATTGGGTCCCACCCTTTTACTGTGAAACCAATAAAATGTAAACGCAAATTCTACTCCAGCAGCTTCTTTTCTCGCACTTTCCCTGTGGAATTCCCCTCCGTTTACTTGCTTCCCGGACAGATACAGTCTCCAAGAATTTAAATGTAAAGTCAATAGTCATCTCCTATCTCACTAACTTTCATCCTCTCTCACGTGCTCCTTTCTCCGTCCACTCCTCTCCACTCTCATCAGTATTCTTATCCTTCTCTTACCCCCTTTCTGACACCCTCTATAAACTGTCACTCTTTCTCATAACTTTTCTCCTATGTAAACCCCCTGCAAAACAGTGGCAGTAAAATGCCTTGCTTGGGGCGATATGATTATTAAAAAAAAATCCTGTACTATAATAATGTGGATATAAAGTAGGGGATCAATTCTACATTACAATCAATATATAAACTGATCCCTCATTTTATGGCCACATTCATCCTTCTCTTACCTACTTCCTGACACCCCCTGTAACCTGTCACTCTTTCTCATAACTTTCCTCCTATGTAACCCCCTGCAAAACTGGCAGCAAAATGCCTTGCTTGGGGCGATATGATTATAAAATTTAAAAAAATTGTCTATGTTTTTATACTCTAGTGTAAACTGGATCTGTTTGTAGGTTTTTAAATCTAGAGTAAACTTAACATATACCTATTTATTTGACTCTCGTGTAAATTGTATTTACGTTCCCCTTTGGGCACTAATGTAAACCGGACCTGTAACTACTTTTTAACTCTACAGCTAAAACCGGATATTTGTGTACCTTTCTGACTCTCGTAAATACTTATCCTGTGTCTAAACTTTTTTTTTTTACTCTAGTTTACACCGGATCTGTGTTTAATATTTTGGACTCGCTTGTAAAATATACTCATGTCCACATTTTGACACACGTATAAACAAGATCTGTGTAATTTTTTAATCTATCGTAAGCTGGAACTATATCTACCTTTTCACCATGCATGTACACCGGTCAGAAAATAACAAGTGATCTCCCTTTGTTTTGAATGATTTCTATTTACAACTATACTTTTTCAGCATATATATCCATGTTTTTACATCTGGACATTACTTCTGATCTTTTATTCGGTAATTTATTTTGGTTCTGGAAACAAAATAATGGTTAACTTATTTTCTTGGCACAATTTGCAGGCATCAGCACCAGATCACATCGTTTATTCTAAGTATCATATCCAATTTTCAAAATTAAAATAACTATAAAAAGAACTACAAATAAACTAAAGAAAACTGAATGCATAGTCATCAGTAAAAAGAGCAACCCAAAATGCCAAATACAGGTGGAGGATACTAGAATCAAGAAAACACAAAAATTTAAATACCTAGGAAGTCTTCTAACAGGAGATGGAAAGTGCGACACATAGATCCAAAGGCGAATTGGCATGGTGAAGGAGGCGTTCCAGAAGCTGAGTAAAGTACTAAGACACAGGAAACTTTCACTAGAAACAAAGAAGAAACTACTAGATTGCTATGTGATGTCACTTCTTCAATACGGCAATGAATGTTGGACAATATCATCGAAGATGATGGAAAAACTTGATTAAATTAATAGTGAGCATCAGGACGAGACAACTGAATAATAAGGAAAGAGAGCTTGGAGAACCTGATACTAACAGGCCAGATAGAGAGGAAAAGAAACAGAGAAAGGCAGCGGATAACGTATTTGAAGGGCCTGAGCAGGTGGATGACAGAACTGGTGTTGCGTGGTGTTACAGGAGAAAGTGTCCTAAGAGCCATCAGGGGTAGAGAGACGTGGAAAGCCATGATCGCCTACGTCCTGAAAGGACAAGGCGCATAGAAGAAGAAGAAGAAGAAGAAGAAGAAGAAGAAGAAGAAGAAGAAGAATACTCTCAAGTATGGTACATTCCAGCAATTGGTAAGACTTGAATAAGTATGAATCATTATTATCGCCAAAGAATTCTTAAAATCTAAAAACAATTACTGGCTTTAAACAATATGCAGAAGGTTGAAAAGCCGTTAACACCCCCAACCCAAAAAAGAAAACAATCAATCAATACTATCTGCCGATTTTCTAGTCTTGGTAGAATTCAAAAGCGTCACCGTGTCTTTGTGGATGGCAAATTATTTTCCACCCTACCACCCTTTTTCTCACAGGCTAAAACGTTGCAAGTCTCTCACATGTCTATTGCTATATCCATGGAAAATGCACAGATGAATTGCATTCTTTAGTTCCATCCGTTCTAATGTTCACGGCTAAGATCCGCCATGGTGTTGCACATTGTAGAGAACCATCACGATTCCCTTCGTATTTCACTAATGAGATGAGTGTTCAATTGAATAGCTTCTTCCCACGAACCGCTGATTCGTGAAACCCTCTCCCAAGAAGATGCTTCCCCGATTAAGTTAAGGATCAACCATTATTTTCCCCACATATCCGCATAATCTGTACTTATTATTCTGTAACCTTCTATCTCGTGTGTCATGTACAGGGTAAAAAAGAAAAAAAAAACATTATAGATAACAGTATTTTTTAGTTACTTATTGAACGATATATATATATATACAAAGAATCTCAAGCTAGCCAAAACCTACCGCGGTTTCACACTACGGCTCGTCAGGGCAAAGGCAAAACCAAAGACTAACCAAATAAATAGACAACCACCAAGACAAGGACTAACCAACCAGACCACAAACCGGGGGGGGGGGGGTTAAGAAAAAAAAATCTACGCTAACACACGAAGCAAGAAATTTAATCTTATGGAATTTACATTTGTTTAGGATTTCTGTTTTGGCATTAAGTAGATTATGGGCAGGTTCGAACATAGCTATCGCTAATTTCTCCTCATCTTCTATTTTGTATCGAGCACTTTTTCTTTCTTTTTTTTTGTGGTTGGTTCCGTTTGGGGTTTTTTTCTTTACTGCGGAGTATCGTATGTCTTGTCTTTATTCCGCGGATTTCTTTTTTTCCCCCCCTCTTATCCAACGCCTTAGTGCGCTGGATTGTAACGGAATTAGGTTCTGTTTGTTAATGGTTTTTCTTAAAGTTTATCTTAGTATAAATTTAAAACTTAGATACTTGCAGAGTCTATTTAGTTATTATTTTGAATATATATATATATATATATATATATATATATATATATATATATATATATATATATATAAACAGGAAAATAAACAAATAGAATGAAATGGAACACACATTGCTTTAAGACACAGAATCTTCTTCGTGTCGTCTTCATTCAGGACGTTGAGCGATCATGGTGCTCTACAGCTTTCTATCTATAATTAACCTATTTACTATCACTCCAATTCCCTGTTCGGTCAGCCATTTACGCAAGAGCGTTAGGTAGGTGATCGGCAATCCACAATATTCAAACCTTCGTAGCTCTAAAAAAACATTGCTTTCTTTACTATCCTACTTAGACCCTGTTTTGGCATCCATGATCACAAGCTCGTTAAGTAGTTGATCATGGCTCTCCATATTTTCTTACCTCTCGTAGCTGTAAGTAATGTTTATCCCTTAACTATGCTTTCTATCCCCTGTTCTGGCATCCATTTACATAAGCTTCGTAGGCAGATGATCATGGCTCTCCATATCTTCCTATCTTTCGTAGCTGCAAGTAATATTTATCTGAAAATTACTACTACACTTTCTAGTCCCTGTTCTGGCATCCATTTACACAAGGTTGTTAGATAGGTGATCATGGCTCTCCATATCTTCCTATCTTTCGTAGCTGTAATATTTATCTTTTTACTATTCTTCCTAGTCCCTGTTCTGGCATCCATTTACACAAGCTTCGTAGGTAGATGATCATGGCTCTCCATATCTTCCTATCTTTCGTAGCTGTAATATTTATCTTTTTACTATACTTCCTAGTCCCTGTTCTGGCATCCATTTACACAAGGTTGTTAGATAGGTGATCATGGCTCTCCATATCTTCCTATCTTTCGTAGCTGTAATATTTATCTTTTTACTATTCTTCCTAGTCCCTGTTCTGGCATCCATTTACACAAGCTTCGTAGGTAGATGATCATGGCTCTCCATATCTTCCTACCTTTCGTAGCTGTAAATAATATTTACCACTTTACTATGCTTTCTAGTCCCTGTTCTGGCATCCATTTACACAAGCTTCGTAGGTAGATGATCATGGCTCTCCATATCTTCCTACCTTTCGTAGCTGTAAATAATATTTACCACTTTACTATGCTTTCTAGTCCCTGTTCTGGCATCCATTTACACAAGCTTCGTAGGTAGATGATCATGGCTCTCCATATCTTCCTACCTTTCGTAGCTGTAAATAATATTTATCTCTTTACTATGCTTTCTAGTCACTGCTCTGGCATCCATTTACACAACGTCGTTAGATAGGTGATCAAGGCTCTCCATATCTTCCTACCTTTCATAGCTGTAAGTAATATTTATCTTTTTGCTATACTTCCTTGTGCCTGTTCTGGCATCCATTTGCACAAGCTCGTTATGTCGGTGATTATGGTTCTCCATACTTTCCTATCTTTTGAAGCTCTTAGTAATATTTATCTCTTTACTATTCTACCTAGTCCCTGTTCTGGCAGCAATTTATACAAGCTCGTTAGGTAGGCGTTAATGACTCACCATAACTTCCTATCCTTCGTAGAGCGTAGTAATATAACACTCGTTACTATCCTTTCCAGTACCTGTTCTGTCATTTATTTACACAAAACTTTAGGTAGGTTACTCGCTGTTTCCCTCTTTCTCTTTTCCCTTCAGTATATTCTGTGATTATCAAATTCTCTAAGTCATCCTCTTTTCGTTCTGTGTCCTAAAAACTCTCTCTTTTTGACAAAAAAATTGACAAAAAAAAAAAATTGACAAGATTAGCAACTAGGTCCCACCCTTTCATTGTGAAATCAATACATTGTAATCGCAAATTCTACTCCAACAGCTTCTTTTCTCGCATTTCCCACCTGTGGAATTCCCTTTCATTTACTTGCTTTTTCGACAGCTACAATCTCCAAGAATTTAAATGAAAAGTCAATAGTGATCTCCTATCTCACTAACCCGCATCATCTCTCCCATGCTCTTTTCTCCGGCCACTCCATTCTCATCAGTATTCTCATCCTTCTCTTACCCACTTCCTGACACTTCCTATAACCTGTCACTCTTTCTCATAACTTTTCTCCTATGTAACCCTTTGCAAAACAGTGGCAATAAAATGCCTTGCTTGGGGCGATATGATTATAAAAAAATAAATAAAAATAAAGGACACTTATGCTTAATAAGTGTCGCTTTTATTTCCATTTTTCTTAAAACTTCCACGCTGCTCAAATGCTTTGCCTATTGTATTCTTGCGATTCTTCGAAAGAACCACATCTGTTTTGCCTTCAGTTTCCTCTTCATCTGTGAGAAGATTATACAGCATCCGGTAACATATATGTTTTGATATTCCGTAGCAGTGCAGTACACTTTTCTTCGTTTCTAACGGTATTTGCCCTTTTTTTAAAAAATACTTTTAGCTTTCTCTGTTCCAGTGAGGATGTGCGTTGTGGTGCAGTGGATATGAACTCGGAACGACAAATCGAGGAACCGAGTTCGAATTCTAGTTGAATTCCTTGCATTCACTTATGCACTAAATCCCTTGGGAAGGGTATTAATCCGTCTCTTCCCTCCAGTTATGGGTTAAATAATAAGGACAGGTTGGTTTCTATCGCCTTGGCTGGCAACCAGTCTACCGCAGAAAGCAATGTCAGCCTACTGCAGGATAATCTTTTGCCCTTTTTGTCGTGTCACGAAAGAGACATGATCACCCAAATCGTGTATCACGTATGGCACTTAAATGACTGAATTAATAAAACAAAAACTGGATGTCATGCACTAAAAATAAATACTCAAATGCTTTGCCTGTTGATATATAAATATATATTAAATATTTATAAATATTGATGAAATAAAGTATCCTAGTTTAGTGGAAGTTAGCTAAACAAAGAAGGTTTACTAATTATGGGAGCGTGTGTATGTTTATGAATTATGAATATTATATATTATAAAAAGTTTAAAACAATTGACCTCATAGTCTATAATAACCCAACAAGCACTAAACTAAATTCTCTACACAAAACCAATGTAGTGTACCAATTTACATGCTCATTCAGAGATTGCATCTCTGATACTAATCGAAAACCTAGTACATATATTGGTTTTACTACAACCACGCTCTCCCATAGACTTACATGTCATCTTTCTGATCAGAGTACTATTAAACAACATTTCTCTGAAAAACATAAACATGTAGATAATATCAGACAGATTTTGGTCAACAATACGGTGATCCTTACTCATGCATACAGTAAGAGGAACCTGCAGATATTGGAGACCATGTACATCAAATCAAAACAACCAACACTCAATAAAATCAACTTTAAAACAGGAAATAACATATTACATTGCATTTGACTACATGGTTTTGTTGTCATTTCGCGCTATCCCGCGGTGCGACGTCATAAAACCGCATCGCAAACTTAAGAACTGCGTTTATTATTTTTGGTAACTATTGCCGTTGCCAAGCGGAGTTTTATGTCAACACAAAATAATATCGTCGGTGATGGTGGATTTTATAATATTTCAGTTTAAACAACCTCTGAAGATGGCTCATGTGATCCGAAAGCTTAGAAGAAAACCAATAAATAATTATCCAAATGTTGGAGAATTTTTGTCTTTATTTTCAACTGAAATTAAAGACAAAATACGATGTTTAGAACGGCTCATGATTAAACATAATAGACATTCATTGTCTCTTATATTTAATAGCATATGTTTATGAATTTATGCATATATATGTGTGAGATAAAAAATAAAATAAATATTTGAGAAACAACAAAATAAGGATTTATTTTGGGGTTGCCAATATTATAATGTTTCGGTTGTTATAACCATCATCAGGGCTTATATTTTTAGTAGTGTGAAGTTTTTGGTGTTACGGCCTTCGAATGAATTTAGAAATGTGATAAAAAAGTTTAAATTTTTCAAGGCGTTAGAAAGAATTTAAGAAAACTATAACGTCAGTCAAGAACTATTCATAACATTTTGATATTTGAAATAGTGAAAAAATATCCAAACGTTATAAATAGTTCGTAACTGACGTCATAGTTTTCTTAAATTCTTTCTAACGGCCTTAAAAATTTACTCTTTTTTATCACATTTCTAAATTCATTTACAGGCCGTAACAGCAAAACCTGCACACTACTAAAAATATAAGCCCTGATGATGGTTATAACAAACGAAACATTATAATGTTGGCAACCCCAAAATGGTTGTCCCAAGATGGTTACCAGCAAAGGATATAGAACCCAATCTGCCGTATTATTTAACCCATAACTGGAGGGAAGAGACGGATTAATTACAGCAACAAAAGATAGGAAGATAAGGAGAGCCATGATCATTTACCTACGGAGCTTGTGTAAATTGATGCCAGAACAGGGACTAGGATAAATATTTATTTTATTTTTTTATCTCACATTGTCGGAATTTATTTTCCTTTTTCCTTAAAATATATATATGCGTATATATGTGTGTGTTTGTGTTTATGTGTCGCTTTATGAATGCAAAAAATACTATATTTATTTTCTATATACCAATGTGAAAATTAAAGCTAGAGGCTAGAAACGAAAACAAAAGCAAGTAAAATACACTTGTTTCTTTACCTGCATCTCAGTCGTGTCCATTAGTGATATATTGATTTAATCAAGAAATGTCTTCCGTTATTTTTAGATATTCAGCCTTCAAGGGAAAATATTTGGCAATTCGAAACAACTTTTCAAAGAGTATTTTCAGTAGGCATACACTTTTTAAATTTAAATAGAGAAAAACAATAAGATATTTCGGACCATTTTATTTATATCTCTCGAAGGAAATACAGTTTTTGTGGTTGTTTAAAAGTTAAAACAATTGAATTCCGTGTAAATTGTTGGCGAGTTTAATCTGTCTGCTCTCTGTCTGTCTGTCTGTCTCTCTAAACACACACACATTTATATATATATATATATATATATATATATATATATATATATATATATATATAAATAACAGACAATGAATATCTATTGGGTTTAATAATAAACCATTGTAAACATCGTATTTTAGCTTTAATTTCTGGTGAAAATAAAAACAAAATTGTCCAACATTTGGATATTTTTTAATACACTGGTCCTTGATCTAAGTTTTCGCCTCACATGAGCCACCTTCAGAGTGGTTATATGGACATTAACGATATTTATTCTTGTAAAAATAGAAAAATTGTGGCACGAAAAGCCGAAAAGGGGAGGGGAAGAGGTTGGTACTCACTGAACTATCCTATACCTAGCTAAACATTTCACGACCCATTCACTCGTTACAATTTGCACAATCACCACAAGAACCCATCCATCGACTCCCAATCTTTCAAACACCATAATGTCATAAACTTACAAGGGACACCTAAAAAAGTGGGGAAATAGCACATGACAATAAGAAATGTATTTATATACAATATAAAATATATGCACAATATAATATAATATGTACAATAATATGTACAATAATATGTACTATACAACATTTAATGAAAAATGAAATGATGGGAGGGGCATGAACCCAAAAAACAAACTGAAAATACAACAGATTTTTAAACTAAAATAATAAACAATGTTAATAAGACCCGTCCATCCCAGAAAAAAGAAGAGTGGCCGCTGTATTCCGCCAAACGGCGAAATCAAGAAGCACACTCGCTAAGGGAGTGGGGAGTGGATAAAAAAATAATGGAATGGGACAATAAAAGGCTGAAGCAGCCGAGATAAAAGGAGGTCAAAACAAAAATATTCAAAATCAAAAATGATATTCTGCTATGATGAAATAAAAGATTGTTATACGACGATAACGGTCACGGAATAGCAGACAGAGGTCGTAAATTCGTGAGACGGTTCTATGACGTCATACCACGTTATAGCAATCTTCTAGGCAAAGAAGGCTTCACATGCTGTTATCTAGTAAAAAAAAATTCTGATATTTTTATTTTCGCGTTGTTTGATGTTCATTGGCTAAGAAGGCTTCACATCCTTTTACCTAGTCAAGTACCGTCCTTGCCCATAATTTACGCGTAAATAAATAAATAATACTTTTCCGTCACACCCAATGGTGTGTAGGGCAGCGTTTTTGCTGTTTCCGTAACGAACTGTTTTTTATGGGGCAAGGTTGTTAGCCCTGCGTCCGACCCCCAAACCTGGAGGAAGGTGATTTTCTAAGTGTAGCTTAGACGTGACACACGGCCGAAAGTAGGGGGTACCCAGTGAGGATCGAACTCACTACTCAGTTATAATGGTTCTAGCGAGATGAGCCTGGTACCATGTGTTGTGGAGTAGTTTTCGCACTGAAGGCTATAATCGTGCTATGTCGGTAGCTAATCGACTTAACGCACCCAAAATGTTAGAAACTTGGTAATCTTCCACTGAAAGCTGACTCCTTAGTATTCGGCTAACTGCCGACTAATATCAACTGCCTAGTAGTTCCACTGAACTCCAATAGAACTCTAAAGAACACCTATGAACTTCCCAAGTCAGTTAACTTCCTGTTAATTCTTATTAATATAGGAGGGAGAGTCCATTATCTGAGGAATAGGTGTGTTTCCCCATAGCACCATTACATCACGCCGAGGAGCACTTTTATGTGTGAAAGGGTATTTTAATTCTAGTTTGTCTATGCAGGATTCAGATGACAGTGTATATATAGATGTATGTTTGTGTGTGTGTCTGTGTGTGTGTGTGTGTATGTGTATACGTGTATTTAATAGGCATTATTTATATTTCGAGGTTGTCCACATGTTGATCTGGCAACGTTTTTATGTCAAATGTAAATTGTCAATACACTTTGTGCTTTTGTATGAAGTAGAAGTTCACCAGTCACTGCTGACCTCAATATTCACTCTTAGCTCAATGGTGCCCCTATATATGAATTTCCTCGAGCCACAAGATTAGCAACTAGGTCCCAGCCTTTTACTGTGAAACCAATAAAATGTAAACGCAAATTCTACTCCAACAGCTTCTTTTCTCGCGCTTCCCGCCTGTGGAATTCCCTTTCATTTACTTGCTTTCTCGACAGTTACAATCTCCAAGAATTTAAATGTAAAGTCAATAGTCATCTCTTGTCTCACTTACTTACATCCCCTCTCTCATGCTTTTTTCTTCGTTCACTTCACTCTCATCAGTATTCTCATACCTTCTCTTAACCACTTCCCGACACCCCCTATAACCTGTCACTCTTTCTCATAACTTTCCTTCCTATGCAACCCCCTGCAAAACAGTGGCAGTAAAATACCTTGCTTGGGGAGACACGATTAGAAAAAAAAATCAAAGCTAACCACCCAGACATTGTGATCAAAGGTGATTTTCCAAGCCCAGCTTTGGTGTGGTACAAGACCGAATATATGGGGCACCCAGTGTGGTTCGAAATCACTATTCAGTCGTAATTGTTCTATCGAGGCAAGCTTGCTCACCATAATGCCACGAAAGACAACAATGTGGTTTCTTATTGACATAGCAGTTCTTGCAAACTGTGATGCATTTTTGAGTATCTTAAAAAAAACTATCAAAACACAAGGATCTTGAAATGAAAATCTAAAGAATGTGGCACATGAAAACATTAATAATTTCAGTTGTGGTTTTATAAGACCCCCGTTTTGATTTGTAAAGATTCCGATATACTTATTGAAGGAATTCCTAGCAACCCATGCCTTAAAGAAATACTAAAAAATGTACATCTTACACCTTACGAAGAGCAAAATGAGTGTAATCTTAGGTTGTTTTATTTACTTATGTATTTTTTTTACAAAAATGTTCACTGAAAATGCCATGAAGCCATTTCTGACCTTAAATATCTGGTTGGGACCCGGAAGAAAATGACTATACAACAGAAATCAAAGAAATACTACTACTACTACTACTACTACTACTACTACTACTACTACTAATAATAATAATAATAATAATAATAAAAGTGTAGTGATGTTTTGTTCCGTTAAGCGGCTGTTACGTCCAAGTTGGTTAATTTTTTTAACCAGCGTCTTTCTCTTTGATTTTTTTTCTATATGAAATTCTGTTTTACTATTTTACATAAACATGAATTTTTCTTCATATATTATTTAATTTATCTGTTTCTTCTTTAAATGACCCTAATAGTTTCATCAACAAGTTTTCTTATTATTCATATTTCCCTTAGATGTCGATATTTCGAAATATTTTTTGTTTAAACTATGATAATCTTTCTTAAAAACAAAAGAAATAATAAATAATCCTTCTTAAAAACAAAAATTAAACATGATAATCTTAAAAACAACAAATAAAACTGTATTAATCTTTCTTAAAAAACAATCAAACAAGACAACAAAAAATATGATGAAAAACACTAAAAACAGTTTTATTTGATACAATTTCTACGATATTCTTTTTTTAGAAAGAATACGTATTTATTTATTTTTATTTATTCATTCATTTTATTTATTTATTTATTTGTCGATAACCTTATTTTCGACGACTTTAATGAAAGAATAAGAGAATATACGACTTTAATGAAAGAATATCAGAATATATAGTGGGCGAACAAATTTTTTAAATTTCACGGCAGTAATAAACTCAAAAGTATGTCAACCTTTTCTTTCCAGTAAATTTTGATTTTTTTTTATCTTAACATTAATTTTTGTTGCAAAGACTAGTGATGGTAGCAACAATTTTTTTCTTTTAACAAAATACTCTCTAGTGTAGTGATGTTTAGTTCCGTTGCTGTTACGTCCAAGTTTTTTTGTTTTTTTTTAACTAACGTCTTACTCTTTGAATTTTTTTTCTATATGAAATTCTGTTTTACTATTTTAACATAAACATGGAATTTTTCTTCATATATTATTTAATTCCTCTGTTTCTTCTTTAAATGATCCTAATAAATGGAATCATCAGTTTTCTTATTCATATTTTCCTTAATTTTCGATATTTTGAAATAATTTTATGATATTTTTTATTTTTTATTTTTATTTTTTTAAACTGCTATAATTGTCTTAAAAACAAAAAACAAAAACAACACAAAACAACAGGAAAAATACGATGAGAAACAATTTGATTATAATTTCTACGATATTCTTTTTTTAGAAAGAATAAGTATTTATTTATATATTTATATTTATTTATTTATTCATTTTATTTACTTATTTAATTTATTTTATTTTGATAACCCTATTTTCGACGACTTTAATGAAAAAACAACTGTATATAGAGTGGATGAACAAATTATTTTTCTTTTAAGTCTCACTGCACTAATAACTTAAACGTGTGTCAACTTTTTCTTAACCATTAATTTTTTTCTTAACCATTATTTTTGTTACAAGGACTAGTGATGGTAGCAACAATTGTTTTTTTAACAAAATACTCTAGTGTAGTGATGTTTTGTTTCGTTGAGCGGCTGCTACGTGCAAGTTTTTTTTTAAATCAGCGTCTTTCTCTTTGAATTTCAATCGCGTCTCTGTAAGCTGTCGCTTGGCAACCCATTTAAGGAGAAGGAGAACTCCGAACAACAACCGGCAACTCAAAGGTGTTAATCGTGCCGAGGAGTGAATGGCTACTGCGTTATGAGGTCACAAACGATCCCCTACAGGCTTCGGGACCCAGTTTGTAAGAGACTGTTACCCAACGTACCGGGCAACTTTGGGTGGACTTTTGGACCCGTGCGTCACTCGTGGGAAAAATATGAGAAATACAAATAGAAATAAAAAGTCCAGTATGGCTCTTCCAGTGGATAAACAGGGAGCCCGTCCTTCAGGAGGGAACCTACCTGAGGTCGAAAAATCTGACATACGAACAAACTCCGACACAAAGAATGAATCTTCAGGTCCCCACAACCAGGATAATCCTAATGATGTCCCTGAAAATTCTCCAGCTAGATATATAACCGTATATTTAAAGAAAGAAAAAATAAAATGGTCTCGTGAGAAGTACAAAGTCGTTATGACTGCATTTCATGAAGCGTTACTGAAACCTCAAAAAACATCACTCGCCAAACATATGACATTTGGCGAGAAAAGGTTGGACAAACAAATAGAAAGTACATTGACGAAAATAAATTAGCCAATGTACGAAGATACATCATGCGAAATAACCGATTGACAGAGGCTGAAATTAATGAGATAAAAAGAATTGCAACCAGAATAGACGAATCAATAAAATATGAAAAGGGAACCGGAATCAGAAATAAAAAGTAGTAACATAAAAACAAGCCACAGGTCATAATGTAGAAACCGTGATACACACAAATTACTGTGAAGATAATGCTGTAAGTTTAGAAGTGCTGGAAAGGTGTAATTTGAGTCAATTACAAAACGACAATAAAACGAGTTCAGAACACATTGAACAGAATTATTTTACGGAAAACAAGAAAAGTATACAAAAAGCTAAGGAAGAAATCAAGAACCATATAAGTCAGATACAAAATATTGCAATGGGGGAACGAGAACAGCTCTCAAAATTACAACCAACAAAGCATAACATCGAAATTATTAAGTTCTACAATGCAGCACTTAAATTAATTTTGGATAAAGAAGACACTCATACAAATCTCAATGAAGCAATATATGCATCAGCAATAGCAGTAACAAAAAAATTGAACATCAAATTAAAAACAAGGCAGTCTCGCAGACATGACGATCCACCTTGGAAAAGAAAAATAGAAAAAGAAATCGAACAATTTAGAAGTGAACTGTCAATACTCTATGAACTGACAAGAGGAATAAATGTAAGAACTAGAAAAGGCAGAAGAGTCGAAAGAAAATACAACATGAGAAATGAAAATGAAGTCCTATCAACTAAGGAAAAAATAAAGCAAACAACTGAAGGCTCAAAGAATAAGATGCTATGAGAAAAGATCAAGATTCTACAGACAAAACAAGATTTTTCAAACCGATGCAAAGTAATTTTACAGGGAAATAAGTAAAAAAAGAATTGAAGTGACAGTCCCCCCCACCCCCAAATGGAAGAAGTTATACAGTTCTGGGAAAAAATATGGCCTTGCCCTAAAGAACATAACAAAGAAGTAGATTGGATTGCACAAGAGATAGAACGAATCAAAAATAAACCAAGAACAGACATGGGCTGGAATCACAGAAGAGGATGTTAAATGTGCACTGAAAAAAGCGCACAATTGTATTTCCAGGTATAGATAAAATTCCCAACTTTTGATTATATTATTTAAATACTGCACATGAAAAACTAACCAAAGAACTTCAGGAAATGGTAAACGATCCCAATAAAATTCCTGCATGGATGACCAAAGGAATTACATTTCTTCTACCCAAGAATAGTGACACAAACAACCCGAAAAACTACATACCAATTACATGCCTTCCGACAACATACAAACTATTAACAATCTATTTTAACAAAATAGACCTATTTCTTTTTGGAAAGAAATGACGTATTACCACTTGAACAAAAAGTGTGCAAACGTGGCTGTTACGGATGTAAAGACCAATTGCTTATTAACAGAATGATCCTGGAAAACTGCTACAATGCAAAGAAAAATCTTAATACTGCCTGGATAAATTATCGTAAGGCATTCGACAGTGTACCACATTACTGGATCTTGAAGACTTTAAATATATACAAGATATCAACCGTCATCATCAATTTCATCAAACAATGCATGTCGATATGGAAAACAACCCATTACCTCAATCATATAAATGGAACCTAAAAGTCTGGTAAAATAAAAAAAAGATCAAAAGAGATATATTTCAAGGTGAGGCTTTGTCTCCCTTACTATTCTGCATATCACTAATAGCATTAACCAGCCAACTTAACAAGGCAGAATGTGGTTATAAAATAGCCCCCCCCCCAAAAAAAAAAACATCGATTTTATATGGATGACATAAAGTTGTATGCTAAGAATGATAACGAGCTGGAAGGTCTTCAGCAAAGACATTGGAATGAAATTCAATTTGAATAAATGTGCTAAAGCTATAGTTTTACGTGGATCGCTACAACAAACATCCTCAATTAGCTTAGACCCTACTGTAACAATAAAAGAAGTAAAGCCAGAAGAAGCTTATAAATACCTAGGTGTAAATGAGCGTAAAACATTCACCATAAAAATGAAAGAAATAAAGCGTAAAGAGTACTATAAAAGGCTACGACTGATATTAAAAACTGAATTGAAATCTCAGAACAGAATTATGGCCATTAAGTAGCCTTGCAATCCCAGTTGTCCAACATAGTTTCAACCATCTTAAACTAGACTCTAAACGACATCAGGCGAATGGATTCTAAAACAAGAAAGCTTCTTTCTAAGCATAAGATGCACCATCCAAAGGCTGATGTAGACCGTCTATACATTCCCCGTAAAAAAGGTGGGAGATGTCTTATTCAGCTAGAATTGTCATACAAGACAACAACTATTGGCTTACTAACAGGCATAGAAACAACAAAGGATTGGATGATACAATTAGTCAAGCAACACGAAGAAAGAAGGAAAAGATATTCAATAATAAAAGAAGGCAGTAAATACAAACAAGATTTACATTTAGTAGATTCTGTAGAAAAGCAAAACAGAAGACAAGAACCAAATATTGCGGCAAAAAATATGAAAATGAAAGCCAAAGATAAAGATCTTGAACAGATGAAACAACGCTGGCAAGACAAACCTCTGCATGGCCAATATCCAGAACATGCCAATAAATCCACTGTTGATAAAATTAATACTCATCGTTGGTTACGTGCATCTGGATTAAAGTCTGAAACTGAAGGCTTTATTCTTGCAGCGCAAGACCACAGTCTTTTCACTAGAAACTTTCAGGCAAATATTATATATAATAATGTGGATCCGAAATGAAGGTTATGTGATAAATAGCAAGAAACAATAGACCATCTAAACTCAGGATGTTCTGTACTTGCCCCAAATGAATTTAAAAATCGTCACGATAGAGTGGGGCAATATTTACATTGGACAATGTGCAAACACTATAGAAAATATGTAAACAAACACTGGTATGAACATCACCCAGCACCGGTTACAGAAATAGAAGATGTCACCATTCTATGGGATTACACCATCTACACAGACAGAAAGAATTGAAGCAAATAGGCCGGACATTATTGTTAAAAACCAGAAAGAGAAAATTTGCCTATTAATTGATATGGCTTGTTCAGTGGATTGTAGCATAGCAACCAAGTAATTCGAAAAACTATCAAAACATGAAAACCTGGAAACTGAAATAGAGAAAAAGTGGAAATTGAAAACAAGAATCGTGCCAGTGAAAGTGGGTGTACTTGGAATGATAAAAAAATGGAACAAAACAACACATTGACAGAATCCCTGGAAACCCCAGCTTAAGAAATATACAAAACATTGTCTTATTAAGTACAGCCCACACACTAACGGAGAATTTTGTCTCTGTAACGTTAGGGATGATAGGGGAGATAGAAAAAACATGAAATGGAGCCATAGCGACACACCACGACCTGCCTTAGGTCTTCTCGCAGACTTGGTAGGTAGTGCGACCATAGCAGAAATAAAAATATGATGAAAAGTGACAAAATAATAATAATAATAATAATAATAATAATAATAATAACGAAATTAACCTATTACTGAATAAAGTTTCCTTAAAATAATAGCTCTTTTTACCTAATATGATGCAGGGGATATCGGTTCGGAATGAGAAATAGGAGATCCGAGTTCAAATTCAAGTTGAATTGGTTACATTCACTTGCGCGCAAATAACCTTGTGTATGGGTTAATTAGTAAAATATATTACCTTGAATGTTAGAAGTAATTGACAGATACACCCGGTCGTAGGTAAAGTCAACGAAAGTGATAACCAGCTTGAAAGGCAATGGCCCGGCAAGGATGTAATTGACAGGGACATCCGGCCGTAGGTAAGGTCAACAAAAGTGATAACCGGCTTGAAAGGCAATGGCCCAGCAAGGATGCGGTTTACAGATACAACCGGCCATAGATAAATGTCATCAAAGAACAAGGATGATTGACAGATATATCCGGCCGTAGATGATGTTAACAAAGTGCAACGGAAAAACAAACATCGCACGGGAGTTTTAAGACTATAAAAAGACTATTAAAAAAATAGAATTTTGGGGTGTAGATACCGACGAACAAAAAAATATAGGACTATATATATATATATTTGTGTGTGTGTGTGTGTGTGTGTGTTCCTTGTTGTTTGTCCAGATCTAGTGGCGGTATAAAACACTTGGGAAAAGTATAAATTTGTCTCTTCTCTCTCCAGTTATGGGTTAAACAGTAAGATATATTGAGGTCTATAGTCTTGACTGGAAACCAGTCTACTGCAGAAAGAAATGGCAAACGACAGCGGGATAATCTTTTGCCCGGTTTGTCATGTCACGAAAGCGACATGATCGCCCAAGCGTGTATCACGTATGGCACTTAACTGAATGAATTACTAAAACAAAAACTGGATGTCATGCCCTAATGGATGAAATAAAGTATCCTAGTTTAGTAGAAGTTACCTAAACAAAGAAGGTTTATTAATTATTATATCCAGAGGCCTCCTCAAATTTTTACCCTGTAGTATACGAGTACATATTTT
Source organism: Ascarosepion bandense (assembly GCA_037127315.1). Lineage (NCBI taxonomy): Eukaryota > Metazoa > Mollusca > Cephalopoda > Sepiida > Sepiidae > Ascarosepion > Ascarosepion bandense. The sequence continues at coordinate 1,924,635 of JBBBDQ010001958.1, forward strand.
ATATATCAGTCAGTTAAGTGCCATACGTGATACCCGCTTGGGTGATCATGTCTTGAAAGAGATATGACTTATTGGGCAGAAGATTATTCGCAGTAGGTTGCCATTACTTTCTGCGGTAGAATGGTTGTCCAGCCAAGGCTTTAGAACCCAATCTGTTCTGTTATTTAACCCATAACTTGAGGGAAGAAACGGATAAATACCTTTCCCAAGGGTATTTGTGCGTAAGTAAATACGAGGAATGTCAACTTGAATTCGAACTCGGCTCCCAGATTTCTCGTTCCAAGTCGATATCCACTACACCACAACGCACATTTTATATATATATACAGGTACATATTTTATATATACGGGTACATATTTTATACTAACATTTTTGGAGAGTTGCTTTTAATCAGGTTGGCATACGGGCACATCACGTTGAAACGGTGGTTCCAGTACAATCATTAATTTAAGCAACGTCGAGCCTAGTTAGTACCTAGACAGGTGACCGCTAGGGAATACCAAGTACCGTAAGCTTGGATGTGTAGATTGTGTAATGGATAATGGCTCAGAATTGTTAATCAGAGAATGATGTTCCAATTTCAGTTGGGTTACTTACGTACACTTAAGCGCAAATAAGCTTGGTAAAAGTATGAATCTCTTTCTTCTCCTCCAGGCTATGGGTTAATTAGTAAAATTTGTATCACTAAACCATTAAGTAGCTTAAAAATATTATTACAATCTAAAAATATTTTCTGGTTTTGAATGTCCTGCAAATGGTTGTTAAACCGTAAAATACGAATCAATCAATGAAATATTGATTAGCTACACAGGCATATCTTTTAGATTTATTTGCATTTTCTGGAATAAAAATGTATAGAAACTACCGTTACTACAAAATGAGGGATGACTTTATATATTGATTGTAATATAGAATTGATCCCCCACTTTACATTCAGATTAGATATTAATCCACCTCATCTTCACCAGCAATAACTTAATTAATAAGACTTGTAACACGGAACAATTATTATCTAAAAAGATCTTACAATAACAAAAATATTTTTTTAGCTTTAAATAGCCTGAAAAAAGTTGATAAACTGTAAAAATGAACCAACCAATCAATCAATTTCATTTATAACTATGTTATTCACTTTGCGACGAATTAGTACTTAGACAATATTGTGACAATACTGACATATATATATATATATATATATATATATATATATATATATATATATATATATATATAATATTACTAATCACAGTGAAACCAACACCAATTATAAGAAAATAAACCGCTAGAACTGGCGTTAACTTAACTGTAATTTAATTGTTCTGAACACCCGGAAGAGAACCTCTTCCAAGATAAAAGACAAAAAAAAAAAAAAAGAAACCAACGGCGTACAAGCACAAAACGACGAGTACCCGTTAGAAAGGAAAACAAAACAAAAAACCCCACGAAACCTTAACAATAAAGTGCTCGATACATAGTACGAAAGTACGAATGTAGAGCTACAAATGTAAAAAATCTGAACGTGAGCCAAAACCTACCGCGGTTTCACACTACGGTACTTCATATTTCGGTAGGTTTTGGCTCACGTTCAGATTTTTTACACACACACACACACACACACACACACACACACACACACACACACACACACACACACACACACACATATTCATTTTTCTAAGAATATTACTTTATGTATGTTTGTCTGTATTTATACATTTTATTTTTGTGTGTTTATTTCGATTCGTTTTTTTCCTACCCTTTATTCTCTAAAATTTAAACAAATATCTTTTTATTTATACTTCTATTTACTAACAGCGTACTGACAAAAAGCAGATGAATGTAACATTTTCTAATGCGTGTGTATTTGTTTACGGTCTTTTGTCAAGCGAAAGAGAATTGCGAACGTCTTTTTAATTGAATATCATAAAATTCAGTCTTTTCAAAATACTGTGAAACACGTAGACACGCACTGTAATAGACAAAAAAAAAGAAAAAAAAAAAAAAAGAAAAACAAGGGACTGCCATTTGAAAGTTTCTTCTTTCTTTTTAGACTCCGCCCATGAGCGCTCCGCCCCTTGAGAATTTCAAAACAATATAGTTATCTGCCCCTTGAATATTTTGCATGCTTTCCTGCCCGCCCATAAAAGAGACGATAGCGCTGGAATGAGTCCTTCACGTCTTGAGTTGTGATTGTTGTGTTATTTCCTTAATGTTTATTTTTTTTTTTTTTGACATTATTCGCTCTTTACACGTTACACGTATGTTATTCGACAAAATGTGGAAGATTTGATGAGAAAATTCAAATAGGAACAAAATACCATAGACAGACAGATAGATAGACAGAAATAAATATGAAAACGATGATAAAAGCAATAAGAAAATATAGAATTTTTTTTTTCGTTTTTTGCCTTAAGAAAGTCCTTCAGTGAAAGAGACGCGTCGACTAAAACAAAATATAGTGTTGTGTTGTCACATTTTGGTATAATTAGAAGATAACACAAACTTGAATTAATGATGTTTATTTTTGGTATAAAACGTTAGGTTTTTACATCAAGTTACAACCTTTAAATTTTGTGTGGATACAGGAGCAGACTAGCTAAATTCTCTTCACTGTGGGATGCTAGTAGTAAACGAGCCTATCCCTTCTGGACTCTAGTGGTCAACTGACTAGCGTCTTACACTTTTCAGATCTCCTACACAAAACTACTGTCCTTAACTCCTACTTCTTACTCCTACTCTTACTCCTACCAAAAGAAACGGTTCTTTATTTTGCCGCCCAATTTTGAATTCTTGGCGTCAATGTGTCTATCTGTTTCTATTTTTAGAACACTCGCCATTTTATAAACCATAACAATAGGTTTCCTC
>JBBBDQ010001958.1:1932500-1957500 GCA_037127315.1 Ascarosepion bandense
CTAGATAGGCGAAACCTTTTTTTTACTACACGTGAGTTTAATTTAATTTTTATTTTTCAGTCTTCCTGGTTACACTGATTTTCTTATTTTTAATTGTTCAATTTAAACGATCATCCCTTTTGCTTTGTTTTGCTGTTCGTGTCTTTGAATCAATTTTCTTTTGTGTTTACGATTTCGATCATTTTTTTGTTATTTCCTTCATTTATTTTATAATCATATCGCCCATTTTACTGCCACTGTTTTGCAGAGGGGGTTACATAGAAAGAAAGTTATGAGAAAGAGTGACAGATTATAGGGGTGTCAAGAAGTGGGTGAGAGAAGGATGAGAATGCTGATGAGTGTGGAGTGGACGGAGAAAGGAGTATGAGAGAGAGAGAGGATGTAAGTTAGTGAGATAGGAGATGACTATGGATTTTACATTTAAATTTTTGGAGATTGTAGCTGTCGGGGAAGCAAGTAAACGGGAAGGAATTTCACAGGCGGGAAGTGCGAGAAAAGGAGCTGATGTAGTAGAATTTCCGTTTACAATTTATTGGTTTCACAGTTAAAGAGTGGGACCTAATTGCTAATCTTGTGGCTTGAGTAAATTTATATATAGGGGACATGAGTAAGCTAAGTTTATCGGAGCAGACGCCGTGAAAAGTATTTGGAGATAAGACACAAATAAGCTACATTGCACTGGTGAGAAAGTGACTGTATCTGAACTGCTAAGTCGGGATCTATCACATTACAGATTCTTCATTGGATTTTGTCAAGGACACCTAGGTGGATAGCAGGAGCACCCGACCAGATGTGGCAGCTTGGATTCAATGCACGGGCGGATGCTGAGTTGGGATCGGTCACATTACAGATTCTCCGTTGGATTTTGTCAAGGATCCCTAGGTGGATAGCTTGAGCACCCGACCAGATATGGCAGCAGTATTCAATGCACGGGCGGATGCTGAGTCGGGATCTATCACATTACAGATTCTCCGTTGGATTTTGTCAAGGATCCCTAGGTGGATAGCAGGAGATTCGCTAGTAAATCCAGTTTTTCAGATTCAATTTAAATATTTTCACTGTTTTTACATTAAAGTAGTTTTATTTTTCCTAACTTTTACTTTTAACTTGCGTTTAAATTTGTTTTGCTTTTCTGTTTTTGTTTTTCCTCTTTTTTTTTAGTCATTTGTTTATTTTATTTGTTTTTCCTATGAGGTGAAAAATATTAAACAAAAACAAAGGGCACAATTGAAAAAATGTCCCTCGAAAGTTGGTCTGTTAAAAAAAAAACACCTGTTTGGTTACAGCTCACAAAAAAAAAAACAAAAAAAAAACACTAAATAAAAAATATAAAAAAATCAAGAAGATATTGCCATTGACGACAAAAATTAAAATAAAAATTGTATGGTGTCCGCAAATCAACAAAATTTCGAAACCGGAAAAATTGTATGGTGTCCGCAAATCACCAAAATTTCGAAACTGGAAAAAATACACTAACCGAAAATAAGATAACTGAGAATGATAAGTAGAAGAACAACGACACCAACAACAACAGCAAGGAAAATGTAACGGCAGAGGAGACGCCCTCTTGCTGGAATCCCCCCACCCCGAAGTGTATAATCAACATTACTGAGTTCCTGGAAAGAGCCAAGAGTTACGAACATCTTATCAAAGATGGGCTCTTGGTAGACCACCAGGTATTACAGAAACACCGTGATAAATTCTTTGACGTCCCTGGGTTTTAAAACTCACAGTAATTAAAGGTAAAGATAACTTCATGTGGGACGTACTGTTACCATGCTTTCTGATTGTGAGGACGACTCCAGTCGTGATCTCATAACCAATGACCTCATAATCCGCACGGAATATGAGAGCAGGCAAATGACAATTGTATCAATATACGAGCATCCGCCTCAGATCTTAGGAGAACACTTGGCTACCAATTAGGTACACTTCGGTCGGATACTCAGTGTTTTGATGGACGCTCTATAGGTATTTCCTGGCTAGTAAGTCTTAAAATACGGCGTGAGTTCTTGTTTTTGCAAATCCGGCCAGAAGGTTTTGCGTACTGGATGTTACCATGAAGGAAAAATTTCTTCGTCTCATTGGGATTAATGCGTTCAATGACCAAGCGGAGTGGCTTGATTTATTTCGGCGGATCGAGTGCATTGTGGTGCAGTGGATATCAGCTCAGAACGACAAATCGTGGAGCCGAGTTCGAATTCCAGTTGAATTCCTTGCATTCACTTACGCACAAATACCCTTGGGAAAGGTATTAATCCGTCTCTTCCCTCCAGTTATGGGTTATATAATAGGACAGATTGGGCTCTATAGCCTTGGCTGGCAACTAGTCTACCGCAGAAACTAATAGCAACCTACTGCGTGATAATCTTCTTCCTAGTCAGTCATATCTTGTTCGAGACATGATCGCCCACTAACTTGTAGGATAATTTTAAAGAGAAATTAAAATGCGTGCAGATGATGCTAGAAATATACCCAATAGGCATATCGGGTGTGTCCCATTTCCGGATAAGCAGACCACGGACGCGGGATGAGGCATTTCGTGATTACTTTCAGGATGTCTTCACCACGGAGCTCGGTTTAATGCCAATTTTGCTCGAATTTTAAGGCGGCTGAGGTGGATAGGTGTGAGGGTCCTGTTACAGAATTTTAGATCTGAGAAGCGCTGAAGCCGTTCTTTGGTACCTGGATACGACTTCAGTATGCGTCTCCCAGTGCGCTGGTTGAAGTGAATGTGGTACGATCGGAACCTTTCGTGTTGTCTTGCTTCATTCGTTAAGGTTGTTTGCTTTCATCTTTTCTTTGCGTTCTTGCGTTGGAGCCTTACCTTCGCATGTAAAAGGTTGGATCCGGTTCTACGTAATACCTTCTGGTACTACCACATCGTCCAGGTACTCCGCCTATGTTAATGACGTTTCGGTTCTTGTGTCGAGAAGAGTCGAGTTTGGACGAAGTCGGCAACGGCATCAGAGTGGGTACGAGACGGTGAAAGGGGCCAAGATCAACCACGATAAGTCTGTTGGCTTATGGTTGTGCACGTGGAAAGGGATTTTCTCTTCCGGGCCTTGTCTCTGGACGGACGGGCCAGTCAAGATACTCGGATTTTGGTTCGGTCCTGATCTCTTGCTGGGAATGAATAGGTCGGAGGTGCGGGAAAAAGTCGAGGGCACAGTTCTACTGTAGGCCCAGAGGAATCTTTCCTTAAAGAGGAAGGCGGAAATATTTGTTTCGGATATTCTGTGGAAAAGTTCATTGTTCGAAGGAGGAAAATATTACAGCTAAAAAAAAAAAAAAAAAAGCACTGGGTAAGCTAAAAAATAAGTTCCCGAATATTTTCAACGCGAGGAAGACAAACACTATCAAATCCCAATATGGTGACAATCTATCTATTTTTTTTCGGCTCACATGAGCCATCTTCAGAAAGGTTACAAGAACGTTAACATAAAAATATCCACCATCAGCGACGTTTTTATCTTGTGTTGACGTAAACCTTTGCTAAGCAACGATAACAGTTACCAAAAATAGCAAACGCAGTTAGTAAATTTGTAATGCGATTCTATAACGTCACATTACAAATTTACAAATTTACGAACTGCGTTTACTGTTTTTGGTAACTGTTTCCGTTGCTTAGCGGAGTTTTATGTCAACACAAAATAAAATCGTCGTTGATGGTGGATATTTTTATGTTAACCTCCTTATAAACTCTCTGAAGATGGCTCATGTGAACAGAAAGCTTAGAACCAACTTAATAAAAACGTTATCCAAATCTTGGAGAAATTTTGTCTTTATTTTCACCAGAAATTAAAGCCAAAATCAAAATACAATGTTTAGAATAGCTCATGATTAAACATAATAGACATTCATTGTCTCTTATATTTAACAGTATATGTTTAATTATCTGCTGCCTCGATGCAATATATATATATATATATATTCCATTTTTAAACGAGTTATTTCGCTACCCAGGTTTCTACCATTAGTGGTGTCTTCAGGCGATTTTTAATAACTGATTTTACCTTTTATCGTTTTTCTTTTTAAGAACGCTCTTGTAACGGTGTTTTATTTGAACGTTCACGTGGCAGGGAATTTATGAACGCGCATTGTTTAAATTAAAACGGATTATGACGTTTTCATCCATGGTTGTATGAACCTAAGAAGCATTTCTTAGTGTGAATGCATTTAGTTATAATTTCTGTTCTTTCATGTTCGGCTTTACTTGGGTATATCATAATTTCTAATTTTTCTTCTTGACACGGTCTACATATTTGTCCACCATTGTAAGGCTTGGCTGTTTTTACAATGCTCCATGTTATGTCTGGGTCTTTTCCATATTTTGATTTCAATTTCCAGACGTGGTTAGCCAATTTTGTATTGTTTTTTAATTTTTCTATTTTAAATGTAGATCTGTGGTTGAACCACACACACACACACACACACACATATATATATATATATATATATATATATATATATATATATATCTGTGTATTTAGACAGCAAATTTTCTTTTAAACATATCAGATTAAATAAATTGCAAACATTATGCCTGCTTATTTTTAATAAAATCCGTTCATACTCACGGATAATCTTTCGCGTATTATAATTGAAAGATATCAGAAATGATCTGTAACATTAACAGATGTTAATATCATTCATTTCTCAAGGTACCCAAGTACATTTCTGACATCTTTCAATTATAACGCGCGAAAGATTATCCCTAAGTATGAACAGATTTTATTAAAAATAAGCAGAACATAATGTTTGCAATTTATTTAATCTGACACACACACACACACACACACACACACACACACACACACACACACACATATATATATATATATATACAGTACTGTGCAAAAGTATTAGGACAAGAACTATTTTAGTATAATAGCCTTTTACTTTGATCACAGTCTTCATTCTGTCAGGCATTGACATCCCAAGCTTCTTTAATGTATCTAATGGTAACTCCTGCCAAGTAGCTTGTCTTTGTTCCCAAAGTGTGTCTTGCGAAGTAACATTAGATTTATCAATTTTTTTTATCCAAAATATCCCATAGATGTTCAATAGGATAAAATATCCCATAGATGTTCAATAGGATTGAGATTGTGGGAGCCAATTCAAATTCCGAAGCTTTCCTTCCTCTTCTGTTTTAGTTAAATAATTTTTACAAAGATTTGGCTTTTTACCCTGTATTTAAATTTCAGTGAGGTTTCTAGGAAAATCACCCCTGTCCTAATACTTTTGCACAATACCGGTAGTGTGCAAAAGTGTTAGGACAGGTGTGATTTAAAACTTTATTTTGATGCCTCATAAAAGATAAAATAGTTCCTGTCCTAATACTTTTGCACACTACTCTCTCTCTCTCTCTCTATATATATATATATATATATATATATATATATATATCCATTACGGGTCTCTTACAGTAGGGCAAAAGATTTTTCACTTTTTTAGAAAATCAACATTGCACTTAGAGTCAAAGCTGAGGTTTAATATGCTAAGTACTGCCACCAAAAATCAAATTCATTGCTTTTTACCAATTTTTGAGGTTTTAGTTTTAAAGATCACCTGAAAAAATATACATAAAAATATCTCATTTCCACAGGTTTTTGCTTCCAAACTGATTACAAAATTTTACTATTTCAAAATAAATCTAAATAAATTTGATATATATTGTATTAGATACATTGAAAGGAAAATATATCAAACCAGAATTCTATTTATGAACCCCCACATGCTTAATATTCAAATTTTCTACTGTTTTCGTTAAATAAAACTGTAAAAAAATTGTAAAAGATTATCAGAAAAAAGTTCCTCAATGAATAAAATGTATTAGATAATTTGTTAGATCATAATTAATAAAAACAAAAAACAGATCAAAGTGTATGTTTGTATAGTGTGATTTTATATCCAGACTTGCCATAGACAAGTCAGTCATATTAACATTTCTAATTTTATGGAGTAAGTCGCCTGAGTGCCTGATATGTGTATTGCTAATGGTGCCTAGGAATGGTGTAAGTATTTTAGTGATAACTCTAGCTAATTTATGAGGAGCATTCTTTATACCAGATAAACAATAAATAAAGATACAGATAAAAGTGTATATAACACCATAATACTGATGGGTATAAATTATATAAGAAAATATTTTAAATTTGAATTGTTTATTGAAAATGATACTAAAACTACTGCCCTGGATAATATATTACATCATAATATGGCTGAATTGTTCAGTATAATTTCCCTTTGAAGCAAATGAAGATCTTATTTGATGGCACAATTATTTAGTGCCATAAATCTTGTCCATATATAATTTGTACAGTTTCAGTAAACTATGAATTTTATAAAGCTTTCACTGACCACTGTCTACGGCTATATTGTGTTGAAAACACCGGTTATCGTCCGATCACCGAAGTTAAGCAACATCAGACCTGGTCAATACTTAGATGGGTGACCATTTGGGAATACCAGGTGCTGTAAACTTAAGAACCAAGAATGGTCTACCGGTCCTCCAAATTTGGGGGTTGGGAGCACGGCTAACAACCCTGCTCCATATTAAAAAAAAAACAGTTTGTTACGCAAACAGGAACAAAAAAGTTACTGCCCTACACACCATTGGGTGTAAAAGGGTGAGATGATGACTGATCGCTGGAATGAAATTCCAACGAAGCTAAACTTAATCTACAAATTCATTTCTTTAAAAAATCGGCAAGAATTTGGAAAACATATTTTGTGTTACCATGTATCATGCCAAACCTTAATTTTTAGATTAAGTGCAATACCAAGGTTCCAAAACGGATTTGTCCAACAACCGCAGCAATCCACCAATATTTTTTTCATCTTTGTCCTCGATGATCTGTTATGTCTGCCCTGAATTAAGAAGACAGAAAATAACGATTGACATTGCATCTAATATTTCTGAAGATCAAAGTTAACTGGGGAAAGCAAGAAGCCAAAAGAGAACTCCACAAGCAAGAAGGTGCTCACCAACATCTCTCCTGAGATTTGATGCCCAAAATGATTCTGTTTAAATTATTGTGCATTACTTTTCCATCAACCAACAAATTCTTATTTTTCTTATCTGTGAATTGGCCTTACTTCTTCGGAAAGATGGCGGACTGCTCTCCTGTTGCTTTCTCTGCCGTTTGGAATCCAACGTTTTTCTTCTCATAGATTGGTTGTCACCCAAGATTAGAGACTTGTTAGCTTCATTATTTAACCTACAATAGTGCGGAAGCGAAAGAAGAGATGGATTCATGCCTTTCCTATGGGGTACTTGTTCGAAAGTGAACCCAGCGAACTAAGATGAAATTTGAGCTCGGCTGGTCGTTTCGGCTTTCAGCATTGATAACCGAATCACCGACAGTGAATTTAATTTAAAATAGCTTTTCGATAAAATAAGCCAATACATCAGCCTTAAGTGGACATCGTAAATGTTTATCGCAATTTGAAACAATTGAGTTCCGAAATGGAAGAGAAGAGTTAATTGAAAAGTCACCGGGCCGGAATCTTCTGAGGAATATTTAGAATTGTAAAATCAATTCTAAGAGTTAATGAACGAGCGAAAGAAAGGTGGAAGAACGTAAAAATCAGAAATAAGAACAACAAAAAAAAAAAAAAAAGACAAATGGATTCTGACTGAATTAAGAGAAGAATGAGAAAGCACAACGAAAAATAAAGATTAAACTAAATAATTTTAAATCGTTAAGAAACGCAAAAAAAAAAAAACCATAAAAGATACAGAAAGAGAAAAATAAAATAAGAACAATAAAAAAGAAATGGTGAAAATGGAACAAAATAAAAAAGAAAGAAAAAGGAAAGAAAGAGACTGACAGAAAAATAATGGCGGATAACTAGAACAGACAAAACGGGAACGGTAAGAATGACGAGGAAAAAGTGAACTCTTTTAACAAGGCCAAGATCCAAGCGATTTTATATGTTATTATCATCGTACAATGATTTGTTAAGAAAGAAGAAGTAAAAAAACAAAAAAACAAAAAAAATAAAAAAATAAAAAAAAACGGTGATACCACGTGATTAATTCGTCATATAATTATCGCAAGATCAGACGACTTTCTTTGGTGGCCGCCGTCAACGGGACACTCGTCACGTGGTACAGCTAATCGGCCGCCATGACATAACAATTTGTTCCGGTCGGCATCAAGGCTTTATTTTGAAACATTGAGTTTTGGACGGCGTAGGGGTGCTGACGTCACGACAAATGTAGAGACAAGGGCAAAAGAAGAACAGAAAAAAAAAATTAATAATAACATAAATGATAATGGTAACAAAATAAATGGATAATGAGAATTTTTTTAAAAAAAATTCATAATATGTAGAAGAGGGAAAGATAAGCCATATGTGAAAGGGAACAATAAAATCAGACGTTTGGGATTTCATTTGCCCTGAGAGATAATCTCGTTTTTCGCAAATCGGCGCCGACCAAGTTTTTCTAAGCATAAATCTTTGGTGTAATGTGTCTGTAAGATATTTTTCTGTTTTTCTTTAGAAATTGAATCAAGATTTAGAAATTTTTAAATTTATTTATTAATAATCCCTTCATTTTTTTGCGCCTTGATTTCATTCAGAAAAAAATTCTGATTGGAATTATTGTAGTAAGATAAGCAACAGTTTGAAGTGACGAATTCCTGTTTTGTTTTGTTTTGCTATTTGCAAAATATAACACATATACACATTAAAATCTACAATAATGTGTTTAATTTCGTTTCGGTTGAAATAGAAAGGTTAAAATAAAAAACAAATATTACTTTTCATAATTAAAACTGAGGACGTTTAAATATAACTAACTCGGTAGCGTAGTAACAGACGACAAAAAAATTGATACACAAATCTGTATTTCAATAACTGCCTTCCAAGAACTAAGCTAAGTATAAAGAAATAAGAATATTTTGTTAGAAATAAAGAAAAGACATCTGAACCCCTATGCCGTATCTTATTTATAATGGAACTTTGTGTGTGTGTGTGTGTGTATGTGTCCGTGTGTGTGTGTGTGTGTGTGTCCGTTACCTATAGACTCCGAAACGGCTGAACCAATTTTCTTGAAAATGTACACAGTTGTACTATAAGCGTATGCGAGTGTTCTTAACTAGGTTTTGTGTCGAGGTACCTCCAATAAATATCGAAAATCGATAATCGAAAAAATCGGGTTATAGAAGGAGTGGTCCGATTTTAATCAAATTTGATACACTCATAGACAAAGACATAAGAAAAGATATTCAGAAGCTTCAAGGTTGCAGTTCATACAACAGTGCAGAAAATCGATAATATATATATATATATATATAAATATAAAAGGCAAGATGTTTATGTGTGTGTGTCTGTTTATTTGTCTGTATGTCCTTTATACAAATCCACAATTTTTATTCGATTCTCACCAAACTTCGCACAAATAATCTTTAGGCTGAGCTCCAGGACCATGGATTAGTTTTAAAGCTTTCATTACACCCGAGCAACGCCGGGCTATACTGCTAGTCTTTCTATAAGAAAAATTTCCTTACAAATAAAGAAGAAATTCGAAATGATAAAAGGCAAAGTGAACATGTGAGATTTTTTAAACAAAATGGGAACTTGGAGGACACTTACGCTTAAAATTTAAACAAAAATGACAGTTCAAATTTCTGTGATAAAATAAGAAAAGAAGGCTTGAATAATTTAACACTCACAAAGCCACGTACACTGGAATGAATCAATACCATTTCCTTCGTATTTTATTATTAAAAATAAAAAAAAGAACGCAAAGATGCTTTAGTATTTGCCTATATTTCTAAGATGAGGTACACTACCGGCCATAATTATTAAGCCACCCCAGTTTTTTTTTTTTTTTAAAGAAACGATGTATTTCATACTATTTTTAGTATTTATTGCCAAATGAAAATAGAATAGTCCTTTGGTTATTACTTTGCAAAATTTTACAAAGCAAATAAGCGACAATTTACCCATCGTACCCTATTGATTTCCTATATATATATATATATATATATATATATATATATATATATATATAGATAGATAGATAGATGTACTACTGGCCATAATTATTAGGCCATCCCAGTTTTTTAAAAGAAATTATGTATTTCGCACTATTTTAGTATTTATTGCCAAATGAAAATAGAATGGTTCTTTTGTTATTATTACTTTGCAAAATTTTACAAGGCAAGGAAGCAAAGATGAACTCGTCCAAATCACCCTAAATTTTCTTCATTCTTTCATTGATGAAACTGCAATATAGGTTATTATTAAATATTTATAAATTCATTTGATGCACATGTTATTGTGCAGTATTAACAAAAGAACAATTATATTTTCATTTACAATTATTCACTTATGCAAAATTTTACAAGGCAAATAGCGACAATTTACACATCGCACCCTGTAGATTATATATATATATATATATATATATATATATATATATATTGTTAAATATAAGAGACAATGAATGTCTATCATGTTTAATCATGAGCCGTTCTAAACGTCGTATTTTGGCTTTAATTTCAGTTGAAAATAAAGACAAAAATTCTCCAACATTTAGATAATTTTTTATTAATTTGGTTCTAAGCTTTCGGCTCACATGAGCCATCTTCAGAGAGATTATTAAGACGGTAATACAGTAACCATCACCGACGATTTTATTTTGTGTTGACATAAAACTCCGCTAGGCAACGGCAACAGTTACCAGAAATAACAAACGCAGTTCGCAAATTTGCAATGCGGTTTTATGACGTCACACCGCGTGATAGCGCGAAATGACAACAGAACCATGTATTCAAATGCAATTTAACGTGTTATGGCCGGATTTAAAGGTGATTTTATTTTGTGTTGACAAAACTCCGCTAGCCAACTGCAATAGTTACCAAAAATAACAAACGGCCATCGGTGAGACGAGTTCGAATTCCAATTGAATATCCTGCATTCACTTAAGCACTGGTACCCTTGGGAAAGATATTAATCCGTCCCTTCCCTCCAGTTATGGGTTAAATAACAAGGGTAGGACTTGGGGACCCTGCCCTTAAAAACAAATCCCAATGAATCTTGATATTCGAAAAGAAAAAAATATTACTAGACACAAAACTTTTATAAAAACAACAATAAATTGTTGAAAGAAAAATGTATTACCAGCAATAAAGAAATAAAATTTAGTTGGCAATTAATAACCCGCCGAGGTGTTGATATGCCATAAAAACAAATCATCCAACCTAACATGGCATAGCATACACTTCGTGCCAAATTATTATCGAGTTAAATTGTTTTCCTAATATTTCAAAAACGGTTCAATCAATTCACACAAAATTTTCACACAATGGTGGCAACACTAACCTGCGCAATCACTGAAATTTTCGTACTGATCTGCGCAATGTAAACGAACTGGCGCCATATTTGTTATCAGCACGGTGATTTGAGTGTGCCAAATTATTAGAAAAGTGTAAGAATTTAGTGAAAAGATGGACTGTAAAAGCAATTTAAGTGACGCTGAAAAGAAAACTATCACATCAGAACTCTCAAAAGGTAAATCTGTAAAGGATTTTACATTTTGCGCGCAGCGGCCCTTTTGATATCTTCTCAGATTCGTTATTGTTTATGTTTTCCAGTCACAACAAAGTAAATTTCCAGAATATAAAACACGAAACGTTTTATTTTTAATGGATTGGCATCATAAATATCTGGTTTCTCTGGTCATCGACGTAGAGATAAAGGTATGCTTCTTTAAGTAGAATAAGAAGGTACTGTGAAGATGACAGATCTCCGATGATGATACGAAAGTAATTGTTTTTAGACAAAATTACGGATAGCCAGCAGACTGTTGGGCTATTCTAAATTTGTCTTAAATTTTTCATTCAGTCAGTTAGATAAGTGCCATACGTATTACATGCTTAGGCAATCATGTCTCAAAAGAGATACAACTGACTGGGCAGAAGATTATCCCGCAGTAGGTTGCCATTACTTTCTGCGGTAGACTGGTTGCCAACCAAGATTATAGGACCCAATCTGTCCTGTTATTTGACTCATAGCTGGAGGGGGAAGAGATGTATTATATTATTATGTAGTAATTAGTGGGGGATCAGTTTATTACTTCATAACAATAGAAAACCTATCCCCTACTTTATGATCAGTAGAAGCCTTAATTATGATTCCAACTATTATATTCAGCCAGTCATTTAAGTGCCATACGTGATACACGCTTGGGCGATTATGTCTCGAAAGAGACAAGACTGACAGGGCAGAAGATTTTCACGCAGTAGGTTGCCATTACATTTTTCGGTTGCCAACGAAAGCTATAGGATCCAATCTATTCTGCTATTTAACCTATAGTTAGAGGGGGAAGAGATGGATTAATACCTTTCCGAAGGATATTTTTTACTTGGTGATTGGAATTCAATCGAACTCGGCTCTCTGATCTCTCGTTCAGATCCAATTCACTGAATGACCTCTGATTTTCCTGTGTGATACAAAATAAGCAGATATCATCTTCCCTCTCGCTTGTAACTATCCATTGCAAGAAATATAACGAAAGCTGACTTTGTCTAATAACGCTTCATAAGTTTCGACTTGCTGTTATAATATTACACACTGCATTTGCTTTTTAATTAAAAAGGCTTGTCAAACTTCAGCTTGTGAAAATATATCTCAGTTGGTTTATATGTATGTACATAGGTATAAATGTATGTGTCTATGTGAACCAGTTTGTTTCTATCTATCTATCTATCTATCTATCTATCTATCTATCTATAACTGATTCTATCTATCTATCTATCTATCTATCTATCTATCTATCTATCTATCTCAGTCCATTCATATCTATCTATCTATCTATCTATCTATCTATCTATCTATCTATCTCAGTCCATTCATATCTATCTATCTCAAACTGAATCTATCTATCTATCTCAAACTGAATCTATCTATCTATCTATCTATCTATCTATCTATCTAAAACTGATTCTATCTATCTATCTATCTATCTATCTATCTATCTATCTATCTATAACTGATTCTATCTATCTATCTATCTATCTATCTATCTATCTAGCTATCCTTTCTAAAAAGTTCCCCGTGTCTCTTCTACAAATACTTTCACGGCTTCTGCTCCGATGAACTTATCTCTCTGGCGCCCCCTATATGTGAATTTACTCGAGCCAAAAGATTAGCAACTAGGTCCCACCCTTTTACTGTGAAACCAATAAAATGTAACCGAAAATTCTACTTCATCAGCTTCTTTTTTCGCACTTCCCGCCTGTAGAATTCCCTTCCGTTTACTTACTTCCCCGACAGCTACAATCTCCAGGAGTTGAAATGTAAAGTCAATAGTTACCTTCTTTCTCACTAACCTGCATCCTATCTCATGCTCCTTTCTCCGTCCACTCTACTCTCATCAGTATTCCTATCCTTTTCTTACCCACTTCCTGACAGCCCCTGTAACCTGTCACTTTTTCTCATAACATTCCTTTCAGGAAAATCGGTTCAGCCGTTTCGGAGTCTATAGGTAACGGACACACACACACACGGACACATACGCACACATAGCCAAAGTTCCATGTATCTGTTAAAAATTACACTGAGTAAATGCCCGGTCCCGGGGAACAGTGTACCGAGGCCGCGCTTCCCCATTGCACCAGAGGGGTGGACCAGGTGGTTGAGGGGACCGGGAAATTTTTGTTCCTTCGCCCGTCTGTACGTGGTCGGGCTCCCCACGTTAAAAAAAGAGCTTGTGTCACATCTCGCTCCAGTGGGGGAGTATAGTAAATATATACTTTGTCGAATGCGTTTACGTAGTTTATAAAATTGTTGTGAAGTCATTTTCGCAGTGGAGGCTAGTATTTGTGCTAAAGTCGGTCCTAATATGTTCGACGTACAAAACGAGGCCGTGAGAGTTGTGCTTTGTCTAGAGAAATATGTGCATTTGCCTTTTGGCGCAGTGGATATCGGCACGGAGAGTCGAGTTTGAATTCTAGTTGAATTCGTTGCATTCACTTACGCGTAAATACCCTTGGGAAAGGCATTAATCGATCTCTTCTACCACCATCTATGGGTTAAATAGCAGGACAGATTGGGTTCTATAGTCTTGGTTGTCAACCAGTCTATCGCAGAAAGAAATGGGAACCTACTGTGGGAAATCTTCTGCCCAGTCAGTTATGTCTCTTTTAAGACATGATCGCCCAAGCGTGTATCACGTATGACACTTAACTGTCTGATAAGTACCGCCCTTCCATTGGGTTTTGAGTTTCAAAAATAGAAAATTTGACTTCAAGGAGAGATCACACAGTAATCAACAGAACGAGTTTGATGTAGAGCAGTTTTGAATCGACTTCTTCAAGAAAATCCACGTCAAACGACCAGAGAATTGTTGGAGCAGACGGATTGTAATTCAAAATCTGTCGTGCACCATCTTCACTCAGTGGAAATGATTCTTGAAACCCAGCGATTGTGTGTCATACTCTTTGAGCGAAATCAGCAAAAATTAACGCTACACATTCACTGCGAGTTTGTTCGCTCGACAATCGCTCAAAACATTGTCACAGCGTTTTTTTTTTTACCGCATTGTCACTGGCGATGAAAAATGGTGCCTTCACGTCAATATGAAGCAGCGAAAAGAATGGCTTAGCCCCCCCCCCCCCGCCAAAAAATAAATACAAGCAACCCCGCGAGCAGAACAAGACCTTCATCCTCGAAAGACCACGTTGTGCGTATGGTAGGACAGCGAAGACATAATTCATTACGAACTGCTTGAACGCAATCAGTGCGGAGTTTTACTTTCAACAACTGCACCGACCCGACGAAGCGATTCAGGAAAAAAAGAAGACCGAATAAGCGAAAGGGCGTTCTTTTTCAACACGACAACGCCCGGCCTCACTATGCCAATATGACCAAAGCCACGATTGAAAAACTCGAATGGGAAGTGCTGCCTCATCCTCTATACTCTCCAGACTGGACGCCGTCAGATTTTCCTCTCTTTCGATTGCTTTCGAACGCATTGCGCGCTGTATCGTTCAATAATGACGTTGGAACTTGGTTGGACGAATTCTTTAATGCCGGGAGATTTCTATCGCCGATGCATTAAATAGATTTTTGAACGACAGGAGGTAGTTACACACAACACCGGAGAGTATATTATTAATCAATGGGTAGTAGTTTTTTTTTCTTTTTAGTTTAAAATAAATTTGAAAAAAAACCCCCAAAAAACTGATGAATTATTCCTCAACTTAATACAATTTGTGAGGCTTCAGTAAATTATAAATTTTATAAGGCTGTGTTATAAGGGTTTCACTGATCACTGAAATGAAATTCCAACGCTACTATTTTGAACCTAAATTTGATCTTTAAACTTGTTTCTTCAAAAAAAAAAAAAAAAAAAAAAAACGCCGAAGATTTTGAAAAATTATTTTGTTTTATTATTTATCATATCAAATCCTAAATTTCAAATTGAGAGCAATACGTCTATTGAGAAATAATAAGTAAATACAATTTCGGACCTACTTCAGGTGCTAGGAATTTCGAACCGAACCCTTTATTATAATAGGAATGAAGATGATTGTAATAAAGGGTTCGGTTCGAAATTCGTAGCATCTGAAGAAGGCCGGAGCGTACAACGGCGAAACGTCGTACAAATGGCAACAAAGATGAGGACAATAGCCCGAATAATGTAAATACTGTAAATACTACCTCATCTCAGAAATATAGACAAATAGAATGATCTATTATTAAACGTCGTACAAATGGCAACAAAGATGAGGACAATAGTCCGAATAATGTAAATACTGTAAATACTACCTCCTCTCAGAAATATAGACAAATAGAATGATCTGTTATTAAACGTCGTACAAATGGCAACAAAGATGAGGACAATAGTCCGAATAATGTAAATACTGTAAATACTACCTCACCAAAGAAATATAGACAAATAGAATGATCTATTATTAAACGTCGTACAAATGGCAACAAAGATGAGGACAATAGCCTGAATAATGTAAATACTGTAAATACTACCTCATCTAAGAAATATAGACAAATAGAATGATCTGTTATTAAACGTCGTACAAATGGCAACAAAGATGAGGACAATAGCCTGAATAATGTAAATACTGTAAATACTACCTCATCTCAGAAATATAGACAAATAGAATGATCTATTATTAAACGTCGTACAAATGGCAACAAAGATGAGGACAATAGCCTGAATAATGTAAATACTGTAAATACTACCTCATCTCAGAAATATAGACAAATAGAATGATCTGTTATTAAACGTCGTACAAATGGCAACAAAGATGAGGACAATAGCCTGAATAATGTAAATACTGTAAATACTACCTCATCTAAGAAATATAGACAAATAGAATGATCTATTATTAAACGTCGTATAAATGGCAACAAAGATGAGGACAATAGCCCGAATAATGTAAATACTGTAAATACTACCTCATCTCAGAAATATAGACGGAATTAAGACAGTTCGTTAATAAGGTTATCTAGTGTAATTCACAGACAGGCAAGAAGTTTTTTTGTTTTGTTTTGTCGGAAACATTTTCAAAATTTCTTTTTCCTTCCGTGTAGTTTTTATACATTTAATAGATGAAACTTAAAGATTCATTTAGTTGATTATTCATTCAGTCAGTTGTACCATAAGCGATACACGCTTGGGCGATCATGTCACGAAGGAAACATGACTGACTGGGCAGAAGATTATCCCGCAGTAGGTTGCCATTACTTTCTGCGAAAGACATGGCTCTGGAACCTAATCTGTCCTGTTATTTAACACATAAATTCAAGGAAGAGACGGAGACCTTTCCCAAGGGTATTTGTGCGTAAAGAATGCAAAGAATTCAAATGGAATTCGAACCCGGCTCCCAGATTTCTCGTTCCGTGCCGATATCCACTTGATTATTATTCAACCCTATTAAAACAGGGTTAGAGGGAGATAACTCATGACTACCAAAAGAGGCACTACTACGCAAGGAATGGAGATGATATACCCCAGTGATTGTAATAAAGCGTTCGGTTTGAAATTCCTAGCACCTGAAGAAGGCCGGAGCGTACAACGGCCGAAACGTCGTACAAATGGCAACAAAAATGAGGACAATGGTCCGAATAATGTAAATACTGTAAATACTACCTCATCTCAGAAATATAGACAAATAGAATGATCTGTTATTAAACGTCGTACAAATGTCAACAAAGATGAGGACAATAGTCCGAATAATGTAAATACTGTAAATAATATCTTATCTCAGAAATATAGACAAATACAATTTCTGAGTCTTAAAATTATAGAGTTGAAAAAGAAATCAGAAAAAAAAACATTCTTAAACAGAAGCATAAACCTCTACCTTTGTTCAAAACACCGGGGAGGATTGTGTACTGGGTAATAAGTGAACCTATCTACTCTTATTGAAATAATATTTTCCTATTTTAATTCAAAGGTACCCAAGAGGTCCCTGATGTGGCAATAATTAATAAATATATATGTAGTAGATAGGAAATTAAGAATTAAATTCAACTTTATTCTTCACTTTGACAAAAATTCACAGTGACGTGTTAAATCCTGGTTTTTCCCAAATAGAAAAAGGATTGACCATGTAAAAAGGATTGACCATGTACTTAAAAAAAAGTCAAAACCGGATTTCGCAAGTAGATGTTAATTTGATTTCTGACCAATGGAAGCGATTTGCGAGACTAAAGGGACTTAGCAATTCAGTGCGAAAATCTGAATGACTATAAAGGCTGATCAGTCGGGGATGGAAGCAGCAGAGACGACAAGCTAAAATGTAACGGGAGAAGTTTCAAGTGACCAGGACATTCGTCCTCTTTCTCCTTCTTTCTCGTGTGCTGATTCATTTTACTTCTTCATCTCCATTCAAAAACCTTCCTACCAAACAAACGCTTATACATACATACGTACGCATATACTCTTTCCAACAATTTACTACTACAAACATCTCTTCAACACTTGATACCCTTAAATACCCTTAACTCATTACTTGTTTCTCATGGAACATTAACTGCTACCTATTTTTGTTATTCTTTAATGTTAATAAATGTGTATTTTATTCCTCCATACTATTCCACATATTCCACTAATCCCATCTACAACCAGCTTCAACTTTCTGATGAAAACCTTCTGATAATTCTGGATAAAACTTGTAAGCTGTAGGAGTTGGGTCAGTCAGTCAGTTAAATGCCATGCGCGATACACGCTTGGGCGATCATGTCTCGAAAGAGACATGACTGACTGGGCAGAAGATTATCCCGCAGTAGGTTGCCATTGCTTTCTGCGGTAGACTGGTTGCCGACCAAGGCTATAGAACCCAATCTGTCCTGCTATTTAAGCCATAACTGGAAGGAAGAGACGGATTAATACCATTCCCAAGGGTATCTGCGCGCAAGTGAATACAATGGATTCAACTGGAATTCTTCCCCGATTACTACAATCTTAATCTGTTCAAGTCTAGGAATAACTGCTATCTTCCACACATATCCGCATGAACATCTTAATCTGTAACCCTCCAACTTGAGTGGCACTCAAGCCTAGTATAGGGTAAACATCAATGTAAAAAAATAATAGTAAATGCGTAACCACCTTTTTTTTTAATCGTTTCACCCCAAGCAAGGCGGTAACGCCAATGTTGCGCAGGGGGCTACATAAGGGAAAACGATTTGATTGGAGGAGAGTAAAGAAAAAGACTAAACAGTTACAGGGGGTGTCAGGGAAGGGAGCAAGAGAAGGATGGGAATACTGGTGTGATGTCAGTTGCAAAGGAAAATATATACAGGGTGATGTAGAAAGAACTGGAGTCAAGTGGTTAAGAGATGGGTATTGACATTCCAGGAATTTAAATGCAATGTCAATACCCATCTCTTAACCACTGGTTCTTTCTACATCACCCTGCATATCTTTTCCTTTCTCTCTACCTTTGCAACTGTCATCACACCGGTATTCCCATCCTTCTCTTGCTCCCTTCCCTGACACCCCCTATAACTGGTTCATCTTTCTCTTTACTCTTCTCCTATCTAAACTTTTACTCTTATGTAGCCCCCTGCACATCAGTGGCGTTACGCTTTGCTTGGGGTGAAACGATTAAAAAAAATCTGAAGTTGTGATCTGTAGTTATTGAACGTTTTCAAACAAGGAATGAACGACAGATAAGAAAAACAAATGTGGGCGGGAGGATGTAAAAAGTTTGTAAAAACAAAATAAAAATATTCATAGACGACCAAAGTGGTTCTGATCTCTCACAAAATGATTGACATGCGTTTTTAGAGACAGGCATGAAAGTGGTTCAACTCATAGATAGATAGATAGATAGATAGATAGATAGATAGATATGGACAGACTGCGATAGATAGATAGATAGATAGATAGATAGATAGATAGATAGATAGATAGTAGTAGATATGAACAGACTGAGATAGATAGATAGATAGATAGATAGATAGATAGATAGATAGATATGAACAGACTGAGATAGATAGATAGATAGATAGATAGATAGATAGATAGATAGATATGAACAGACTGCGATAGATAGATAGATAGATAGATAGATAGATAATGAACAGACTGCGATAGATAGATAGATAGATAGATAGATAGATAGATAGATAGATAGATATGAACAGATTGCGGTAGATAGATAGATAGATAGATAGATAGATAGATAGATAGATAGATATGAACAGACTGCGATAGATAGATAGATAGATAGATAGATAGATAGATAGATAGATAGATAATGAACAGACTGCGATAGATAGATAGATAGATAGATAGATAGATAGATAGATAGATAGATAGATAGATAGATAATGAACAGACTGCGATAGATAGATAGATAGATAGATAATGAACAGACTGCGATAGATAGATAGATAGATAGATAGATAGATAGTTAGATAGATAGATAGATAGATAGATAGATAGATAGGAATAGACTGAATAGGTCGAGATAGATTTGTACTTAAACTGTCAGTTATATTCAGTTGGAGGTCTTAGTGTATGGCTACGTATATGGCTAGTCATATGTATGTATGTATGTATGTAGAGAGAAAAACAAGTTTGGTTAAAAAGAAATGACAAGGTCTGATGATATAATTTTTGTTCCAGTTTCCAGATAATGTGTTTAGTTTGGAGTTTGAGTTTTGTTTAACGGCATGTCAACACCTCCGTGGGTTATTTAATGCCAAAAAGGTGGGGTTTTAAGGTATCTTTTTAAATGTTCGGTTATAGTGAGAAGGTTGATTTAGTTAGATGTTAATAAATATTTTGTTCTGATTATTTTTTATTTTAGAAAACTGAAAATGTCTTCTATTTTTGTAACCAAAAAAGTTTTGCTAAGAATAATTCTTTTTTTTTTTTTTTTTTTTTTTTTTTAATCATTTCACCCCGAGCAAGGCAGAAACGCCACTGATGTGCAGGGGGTTACATAAATGTAGAAAGATTAATTAGAAAAGAGTGAGGAGTACAAGCTAGTTAGAAAGGAACAATAGAAAACTGAGAAAGCAGGTGCAATGACAGGTACATGGGCGGAGAGAAAGGGAAGGTTATACAGGGGAGGGGAGAGAGAGCTAGAGGCCAGTGGTTAGTAGGTGAGTATTAACTTTGCTTTTAAATTTCTGGAGGTCGTAGCCGTCAGGAAAGCAAGAATACGGGAGTGAGTTCCACAGGCGGGAAGTGCGAGAGAGGAAGCTGCAGGAGTAGAATTGTCGTCTGCGTTTGGCTAACCTGACTGTGAATGGGTGGGACCCAGTTGCCAGTCTGGTTGAACGGGTAAACACCTGTTGAGGAGGCATCAGTGACTTAAGCTCATCCGAGCAGAAGCCATGAAAGTATTTATAGAAGAGACAGAGGGAGGCCACATTTCGACGATGGGAAAGTGGCTGCAGACGAGTCGCCAGATCAGTACCTATCACATTACAGACTCTCCTTTGGAGCTTGTCAAGAACACTGAGGAGAACGGCAGGGGCACCTGACCATAAATGGCAGCAGTACTCCATGCACGGACGGATGGTTGACTTGTATATATGCAGGATGGATTCAGGTGGAAAAAACATCCTGGATCGACATAGTGACCCAATCTTCTTAGCAGTAGATTTTGCTATGGATTCAATATAGTGCTTCCATTTGAGGTCTGAGGACAGGGTAAGTCCGAGGAGGCGTAGTGTATTACTCTCCGGGAGAATCATCTGGTCCATGCTTATGGGAGGCAGAAGAGGTTGCCTGTAATGGTTGACAGACAACAGCTTGGTCTTAGAGGAATTAAAGTTGACAAGCCACTTCTTGCCCCAGTTCACCACAGAGTGTAGATCCCGCTCAAGGTCAGCAGCGAGATTATGTCTGTCCGCCACGACAGGTTTCTTACTGGAGCGGGAGTATATTGTAGTGTCATCTGCGTAGATGCCTACTTGGGACCTGATCTCATCTGGGAGGTCGTTGATGAAAATAAGGAAGAGCGTTGGGCCCAGGATAGAGCCTTGTGGGACACCAGCATTCGTGCTGTAGGACGAAGAGGCACGCCCATTCAGAACGACCTTCATTTTGCGGTTATTTAAGAAAGATTGGATTAGGTCAAGCAGGCGACCGGTAATACCATAACCGCGTAGTTTGCATAGGAGGCCAGGGTGCCAAACCCTGTCGAAAGCCTTGGAGATATCCAGAGCAACCGCGCGAGCCTCGTCAGACTCACCAAGGGCCTGTAGCATGTACTCCGTTACAGTAGTTAGCAGGTCGGCTGTGGACCTGTCAAATCGGAATCCATATTGCCTGTCGGAGAACAGCTTGTGGGCGGTGAGATGATGAACTATTTCAGCATTTATTATAGCCTCGAACACTTTCCCGAATATTGGTAGGAGACTGATAGGGCGATAGTTGGATGGGTCCGAGGGTTCACCACAATTCTTAAAGACAGGAACGACTGAGGAGAATTTCCAGCATGCAGGAAAGCAGGAAGCAGAAAGGCAGTAGTTAAACAGTTTAGAGAGGACAGGGGAAAGTTCTGGGGCACACCTCTTAAGGACTATCACCGGGATTCCATCGTCTCCACACGCCTTATGGGGGTCGAGTTTTGAAATTACTCTGGATACTATTGTCGGGGTAATATACACGTCATGCAGTTTGGCCTCAGTTCTAATAGGGAAGTCGGGTGGGTGCACTCCGGACGAGTCGAGTGTGGAGTTGGATGAGAATCTGCGGGCAAAGCACTCAGCTTTCTCAGCAGATGACGTGAGAACGTCAAATCCATGGATTAAAGGAGGTATTGAGGATTTCCTATTGTTGAGCACTCGTTTACAAATCCTCCAATAGTCCTTGGAGCCGAACTTGCGGTCAGCTAAGTGCTGTCGCATTCTCTCCGCAAACAACTGTTTGGCGTCATTTAGAGTTCTCTTGCACTCACTGCGAGCGGATGTGAACAGGCGCCTATTGTGATCAGTTGGCTGTCTCTGGAATAGATGGAAGTAATGGTTCCTGTGGGCAATGGCGGCTGAGCAGGCTGGAGAGAACCACGGAGGGGAATGAGGTTTTAAGCAATACTTCCTGGTGGGTATGAAGGCATCAATGCCAGCTTTCACCCATGACGAGACCTCAGAGGCACAGTCATCAACTGATAGGTCAAACACTTTTCCCCAAGGGACGTCGCAGAGGAAATCGCGAAAGGCTTCCCAGTCAGCTTTTTGGTAGAGGTAGGAGGTTCTATGAGTAGGGGGATCCTGGGGGGAGTGAGATTGGAAAGAAATACTGAGGGAGACTACAGCGTGGTCGGAGTTGCCGAGAGGGCAAAGCTGCGAGACTTGACAGGCGTCGGGCGCAGAGGTGAAACATATATCTAGCAGTGAGGAATGACCCGAGGGTGTGCTTGGGAAGCGAGTGGGGAAGTCCACCACTTGCGTAAGGGATTGGGAAATAGCAAAGTTCATGGCGTGAGTGCCCGCCGAATCAGTAACAGCGTTTTCAAGCCACTCAGAGTGATGGGCATTGAGGTCTCCAAATACAAATATGTGGGCAAATGGGTGATAGGTAATAGCCTTATCTATGTCGTCGGCAATGCTATCTAGTAGGGAGCAGTCAGGAGAGGAGGGAGAACGGTAAAGGAAGAATAGGTAGCTAACCGAACTGAGGAGAGACAAGCGGAGACATATGTATTGGTGGTCAGTAGATTCGAGTGAAGTCACCCTAGTTATGGGGAGGTGTTCGCTGACATAAACACCCAGCCCATGCATGTGGACAGTAGAATCCTTCCTTAAAAGGGGAAGATAACCAGGGATGAAGAGGTCAGAGGAGGGAATAGTTGAGTTGAGGTTAGTTTCGCAGAGCGCGAGGATGTCAGGGGACTTTTCATGCAGGAACGCTTCTACACTAGCAAAGTTAGTACGAATGCCTCGGATATTAGTGAAGGAGAGGTTAATGGGCTTAGGTGGTTTGGATTTAGCTGGTTTAGGGTCATTTCTGTTTTGTCTTGTCATGTTTTTGGTTTATAGAAAGGGACCTAGGGTAGAGGATACAGGCGGTCATTACCCACGATCTGAGCTGGGAGGGAGACTGGCTAGGGCTGCAACAAGGTGTGGCCTCGGGGTTGCCCACCGAAAGCGCTTGCAGGGACACCTATCCATGCGCGACATGGCACTACAAGAACCCCGATATTATACAACTGTTGATCAGAGCAGCCGCTCTTGACGCTACGCAAGAGTTAGGGCTCCTAACTACCAGTCGGAAGCAGCAACCAGGAAACTGCCAACCCGGTACCCTCACAGTGATGAGCCATTGCCACCAACCGGCCAGATCGCAGGAAACTCACGGAAGCACCAGTACCAAGGTCTGAGAGAGAAGTGAAAACCGGAAACCACATCCTAAACAGGAAACAAGGAACGAGCCTCTACTCCAGTTTTTCCTTCAAAAATGTGTTATGGTAATAATTTTTTTTTTCAAAAATGTATTGTTGGTAATATTTTTCATTCGAAAATGTATATTTTCTATAAAAGTCTATTTTTCCACTTTCATAGTATTTTGACCCAAGTTAGGGGGTTAACTATTTGCCCATAGCTGGGACCCTAACAGGTGCTACCACTCCAGCTCAGGGTGGATCTGGGAACAACAGCAATTAAGAGGTGGCTCCATGCTCCTCACAACCTCCCAATCAGAGACCTTGCTGTCGGATTCAGTTTACCGTCATGCCCAGGATGAATGTGTCTGTAGTTTATAGTTTGTTATTTTTCTTCATGTAGTTTCGGCTTTTCGCAGTCATTATCAAGAACGGATGTGGTGTCTGTGTGGTAGTTAGAATTTCTTTGTCTGCATCCGGATGTTGTTGGGGGGGGGGGGCTGGACGTTTTAAATGGTTTACCGTCGGCTAATCTTTTAACTGATATTGAGGCGGAACAAAAAGAATGCGATTTATTTTATTTTATTAATTTTACAAACTCATTCATCATATTTTTATTTTATTTGAAATTATGTGCCTAGATTAATTATATGACATCACTTCAAGACACTATCACTCACACACACACACACACACACACACACACACACACACACACACACACACACACACGTATTATCCTAAGTCTATGGCAAGACTCGGAGATTCATTTTTATTCTAAATTTAATATTTAAATTTTTATCCACATGTACCCGTAGAATAATTAAATTTTTAATCTTGTTATTAAAAAAGCAGTAACTTACTTTATAAAATTTAATTCCCATGAATATCGAGTGAACTTAAATTCAAATCTATTAAACTGTCAGTTTGAAATATGCACTTAATGATTGCATAACGCACGAAATTCCGAGTCATGCCATAGACGTAGGATATGTATATATATATATATATATATATATATATATATATATATATATATATATATATATATATGTCCGGTCCGTAAACGGTGATGATAATCCAACAAGATATTTAGATTCTGGTAATATTTTTTGTACCAAATGGAAGAAACATTGTAAGGTCTGATGAAATGAGCTAATTAGAAATGACGT
>JBBBDQ010001958.1:1962500-2017500 GCA_037127315.1 Ascarosepion bandense
AGTATCTTTCAAATAATTTTCTTCATGGAATGATTATGTTGTTTTCTATTTATTAAACTTATATATAAAAAAATGATTTGATCAGGGTCGTTTGTTTTATTTGTTGAAAAAATTCCCATTGAGATGACTATTCCAGCAGACGACACTTATATTTGGTACAAAATAATATTTTGGTGGACACAATTTTTAATACGGATTAGTATGACTGGAGAAATAGAGACAAAGTAACGCATGATGTACTTGAGAAGCTTGAGGAAATGGATGGAAGAACAGGGTTTGGGAGAAATAACAAAAAGACAAAACAAAGAGACGGAAGATGTGGAGAGCCATGATCTCCAACTTTCTGAAAGGAAACGGCATATTAAATAAGAACATTTTTATCTTGTAGTAAGGCGAATATTTTTTTTTATGTTTAAAGCTAAGAGTTGAACGAAGCTCTCTCCAACGTGAACGAAATTTGTGCCTAAAAGTTTGGTCTAATTAACCCGATCCTTACCCAAATACATGTAGGTAAATAATAAAGAAAATACTGTAAGAATGAAAAGAAATGTAACAAGAAAGACGAATTATTGGTTGTGGACATAAGCGATGTGATATTATGTATGAGGGAAGAACGGAGAATGAGAAAGAGATTGATATGCTAAAGTAGACTTGTTGAGGAAGGAAATGGATGATATGAAAACAGACGTGGGAGGGAGGGAGGGAGGGAGGGAGAGAGAGAGAGAGATCTTGTACGTTTATAAGACTGTCATTAGTTTATGCATTGAATATTGCTGGCATATCTGATCTTTTTTTTAATCATATCACCTGAGCAAGGCGGTAATGCCACTGATGTGCAGAGGGCTACATAAGAGTAAAAAGATTAGAGGAGAGTGAAGAGAAGGACGAACCAATTAGAAAAGAACAAGATATATATATATATAGTTCTTTTCTCTCACACCCTGATTGAGCACTCTGAAAGAATGGTAGACTTTGAAAAATAGTAGCTACTCTGACATGTACGCATCTCTCATTCAGTAATGAATTAGAGCACTCTGGTTATTGGGCGTGTATAATGATAATATACACGCTAAAATGTCTGTCTTCTTTTACCGAGCGCCCAGAGCTCAGAGGTAGAATCCCCGACTGACGCCAATTCAGTCGGGTTTCAATCCTGGGTTAAAAAACAATTCGGAGTATAACCGTATTGATGAGCTGTGATACAGCGAAACATATCTGTCTGCGGATGACTATATATATATATATATATATATATATATATATATGCTTGTTAAACAAATTCCAGGGATAAAAAAACATCAATGAGAAAATAAAATAAGCGGAATTTTCGTACGCAAGCTCTCTCCACCGTGAACGAAATTTGTGCCTAGAAGTTTGGTCTAAATAACTCGATCCTTACCCAAATACATGGAGGTAAATAATAAAGAAAATACTGTAAGAATGAAAAGAAATGAAACAAGAAAGACGAATTATTGGCTGTGGACATAAGCGATTATGTGTGATATTATGTATGAGGGAAGAACGGAAGAATGAGAAAGAGATTGATATGCTAAAGTAGACTTGTTGAAGAAGGAATGGATCCGGGAATATATGAAAACAGGCAAGAGAGAGAGAAAGAAAGTGAGAAAGGAAAAGAGAGAGAGAGAGAAACACAGAGGGAGAAAAAGAAAGAAATGGGGAGGAAAATATGAAGTAAATATGAAAGGAGAGTGATGAGTTGATTTATAAAGGTGTGAAATTCAGTAGCCACTTACCTGTGGTTCTTGGCCAGATTGTATCGGTCAAGTTTGGCCAAATTTGACATTTCGTCTGCCATCGCTTTGGGGGTCGGATATCCGAAATTGGCGAAAGAAATCCCAGAAAGAACTGCAGACAAAAGGAGCCAGTAGGCTACACTGCCACTGTGTTTCATCGACCAATAAGTACTGGTCGCCACCAACACCGCACTCATCTACAGTTTTGTTGGCCAGGGTGTTGGGTTTATATTGTGGACTTTACTTCGGCTCGCTTTTCAGGCTGGTAAGCCAGTCGTTTCCGGGTTTTACCTATTCGACTTTTTTCTTAATCTGTCATTTAATATTCTTTTTTTTTTCTCTTCTCCAACTTTCTCTTCTTTTTTCTATCGAATCTATCTTTCACTTTTTCTTTCTTTGAAACTCTTTCTTGTCTGGTTTTTTTTTTCAATTTTTCTTTTTCTTTTTCTTCCTATCTTTTTTCTTTCTTTTTCGTCGACCTTTGTTTTTGTTTTCTTTACTTCTTCTTCTTAAGCTGTTCCCCGTCTTGCTTTTCTTTTTCCCTTTCTTCTTTATTTGTTCTTTCTTTCGTTCTCTACACACTTTATCTTCTCCTTTCTCTTCTTTTCCCTCTCCCTACATTTGTTTACTCCTCTCCCTGTTTTCGTAATCTTGAATTTTTTTTCCCTTTTGTTTTAGACTTTTTGCTGGTTTCTTTCTTTTTTTTTTATTCTTTCTTTTATGTCCGTGAAAACTTTGTCCAGTCCTTTTCCAAATCTCACTCACCGGTCGACTCTTCTTCACCAACGCACTGAGCACGGATCGTCAACTGTTGGCCGACCTTGCCAAGGGACGCCCACTTTCTTGCATGTTTCGCTCGACGCAGCATACGTAAGTCAAAGCATCCACCTTCTGCCACACCTCACACTCCCCGCTAGACGTTACACTCTCCTCTTACTTTCCCTCAAACAGCTACTACCAGCGAGACTTAGTCTATCATTTTCGGCTTCATTGTTTCTCTTAGGCTTTCACTTCCCGTCACGCTTTTCATTCTGTCTTTTATCACCTATAGCCTCCCCCCCATTGTTTTTTCTTTCAGTTTTTTGTTTTTTATCGTTTGCATTTTCTTCTTGACTTTTCTTCAACTTTTTCTGGACGTCTTTATTTAACGAGATGGTATTCTTTTGCTTTCTTTTTTAATTTTTCAGATTTCTCTTTCTTTCTTTCTTTCTTTCTTTCTTTCTTTCTACATACCTACCCTTTATGTCTTGTTTTCTTTTAAATATTCTTTTTTTTAAATATTTTCTCCTTTCTCCACACTTTCTTTCTTTCTTTCTTTCTTTCTTTCTTTTTACATACCTACCCTTAATGTCTTGTTTTCTTTTAATTCTCTTTTTAAAATCTTTTCTCTTTTCTCTACTTTTTTGTTTGTTTGTTTGTTTGTTTGTTTGTTTCTTTCTTTCTTTCTTCATGGAATTGATCTTTGTAAAATCTTTGCAACCTCTATTATTGTGTACAATTTCTTTCCTTTTTTCTTTTTTCTTTCTTTCTGTTTTTAATTATTCTCTTTTAAAATCTTTTTTCTTTTCAGTCTTTCTTTTTCCTACTTTTTTTTCCTTTCAATTTATTTTTGTAAAATCTTTCTTGCTTTTTCCAATCTTTCTGTTTGTGTTTGTGTACCATATTTCCTTTCTTTCTTTCTTTCTTTCTTCTTTCTTTCTTTCTTTCTTTCTTTCTTTGTAAAATTTTTGTTCTTTTTCAACCTCCTTTTTGCATAAAATTTCTTTCTTTCTTTCTTTCTTTCTTAATCTCTGTAAAATGTTTTGTATTTTTCAACCCCCCTTTTTGCGTAAAATTTCTTTCTTTCTTTCTTTCTTTCTTAATCTCTGTTTGTAAATTTTTTTGTTCTTTTTCAACCTCCTTTTTGCGTAAAATTTCTTTCTTTCTTTCTTTGTTTTCGACCATCTTTTCGTCGTGTTTCTCATATTTCTCTTTCACTTTTTCGCTTCCGTTTTTCCGCCATTTTTCTTTCGTTTTCATTTCTCTTCTTTCTTTGCTTTTCCCTTGCTCAATGTCCCAGCAGCAGGATCACTTTTTACGGTCCCAATTGCTTAGCTTTCATCTGTTATTACTGTATCCGTTTTTATCAAGAAACTCCTAAGATGGCACGTTTTGACATCCTTTGGGACCGCTAATAAGCCTTATGTCCAACAGATGGCGACATCTGTCGTGTTGCTGCGACATTTGGCTTCTCTTGGCTTACCGGAGATGCTGGCGTTGAACTGATGGTTGTAACCATCATAGTGACGATGGTATGGTCAATAAGTAGATAATAATACATATGATGGATTTTGATGGTTTTGGTAATGAAGGTCAGCACGATAAAGTTATTTTTTTTGAGAATTACTGATAGTGCTAAGGGCAATAGCAAATACAATTTATAAAATTAAAAGATACTCCTTTCTTGTAACGAAGGCAATAAATAAAAGCAACTGAAGACTCCTGAACAGCTTTCCAGCATAATGAAGAAAAAAACTAAATGCTGAAATAATACAAAAGAAAACAGAAATATATATATACACACACACACAAACACACACACACAAACACACCGTCATATCACGTTGAATACACCGGTTCTCGCTCGATCACCGAAGTTAAGCAACGTTGAGCCTGGTTAGTATTTAGATGGGTAACCGCTTGGGAATACCAGGTGCTATAAGCGTTTATTGACTGATGTGTGTTGTGGTGAAGTGGATGTCGGCTCGGAGGGGGAAATCGGTGAGCCGAGTTCGAATTCCAGTCGAACACTCTGCATTCACTTACGCATTGGTACCCTTGCGAAAGGTATTAAACCGTCCCTCCACTCTAGTTATGGGTTAAATATTTGAGGTCTGCTGTCCGTGGCGAACTTCTGCACCGATTGTTTGTTATCAGCAGTTCCAAAAAGTGTAGATGGTGCTACACAAGCCTTCACCGCTCAAAACAATTCTTTGTGTGGCAGTCTGTGTTAGACACTCATACGTCGAAATCGACGGGAGAGTCCATAATATATATATATATATATAATGCATCGAGGCAGCAGATAATTTAACATATACTGTTAAATATTAGAGACAATGAATATCTATTATGTTTAATCATGAGCCGTTCTAAAGATCGTATTTTGGCTTTAGTTTCAGGTGAAAATAAAGACAAAAATTCTCCAACATTTAGATATGTTTTTATAGAGTAAGGGGTACTCAGTGAGGATCGAACTCACTACTCAGTTATAATGATTCTAGCGATACGGGGTTGCTAACCATTACATCCATTAATAAAGCATGCCATAACACTATATATATAGTGTTATAGTGTGTGTGTGTGTGTGTGTATATATATATTTCTGTTTTCTTTTGTATTATTTCAGCATTTAGTTTTTTTCTTCATTATGCTGGAAAGCTGTTCAGGAGTCTTCAGTTGCTTTTATTTATTGCCTTCGTTACAAGAAAGGAGTAGCTTTTAATTTTATAAATTGTATTTGCTATTGCCCTTAGCACTATCAGTAATTCTCAAAAAAATAACTTTATCGTGCTGACCTTCATTACCAAAACAGATCTGTTTCGCTGTATCACAGCTCATCAGTATGATTAAACATCCGATTGCTTTTTAACCCAGGATTGAAACTCGACTGAACTGGCGTCAATCGGCAATTCTACCTCTGAGCTATGGGCGCTCGGCAGAAGGAGGCAGACATTTAGCGTATAATGTATCATACGATAGTAACCAGATGGCTCTAATTCATTACTGAATGAGCGATGCGTAGATGCTAGGGTATATATATATATATATATATATATATATATATATGTATAATGGCCAGCTACATTTATGGATGGGCACCTCGGCGTGGTGTAATGGTTAGCATGCTCGTCTCGCTAAAATCATTATAACTGAGTAGTGAGTTTGATCCTCACTGAATACCCCTCACTTTCGGCCGTGTGTTACATCTAAGCTACGCTTCGAAAATCACCTTTCTCCAGATTTGGAGTTTATATATATATATATATATATACGAGTTTACCCCTGGCCTAAAATATACAGCAAAATATTTCAGAGATTGTTAGCTGTTTCCTCTGAGTGTGACAGGAGGGAAAATATACAGACACACACACACACACACACACACACACACACACACACACACACACACACATATATATATATATATATAGACACGGTCGTTATATTATAATCGATAAAATCTGCCACTACTCGACGACAATATTACAAAATAATAATAATAATGATAATAATAATAAGACACTGTTAAAAAGCAAACACACAGCAAGAGTTTTAATAAGAGGTAGTGAAGTTTAATAACTGAAGCGACACTGCCTCACTGTTATCTCTCTCCATGAGCGCGACAGGAGCGATATATATATATATATATATATATATATATATATATATATTAGGACCTTGAATAAGTTTTCGCTGTAGATTAAGATGTCATTTCGCCGAAGTGTAAACAATTTTGTTGTTCATAGCGTTAAACATCGATAAGATTGCAATGAAAAAAGTAAAAAAAAAAAAAAGAAAAATTGATAATCAACAAATTTACAGATGGTGGTAATGTCGTACCGGTAAGTGGTTCCCAAATGGAGGATCGAATTACTATAACGTTATATGAAAA
Source organism: Ascarosepion bandense (assembly GCA_037127315.1). Classification (NCBI taxonomy): domain Eukaryota; kingdom Metazoa; phylum Mollusca; class Cephalopoda; order Sepiida; family Sepiidae; genus Ascarosepion; species Ascarosepion bandense. The sequence goes on from JBBBDQ010001958.1 coordinate 1,968,909, forward strand.
ACAGCTTCCCCCGCCCGCCTAAAATTGTTTAAATATTGAAATTTTTACAAATGTTTTTTTTTTGTTGTTGTTTTGTCAATCAGAAAGTTTAGGGTGTAAATTGATAAGATTGCATTAAAAAAAAAAAGAACAAAAAAAGAAAAACAACAAATGAAAAGGTTTGCTAGTCTCCTTCAAGTCCACCACATCTTGAAAGCGAATTGTTATTCTTTCATAAAATTCATCCTTCATAATGGCTTAAAGGTACTGCTGAAAACGCATGAAAAAATAAAACATTTCAATAGTTATTATATAATTTCTGAAATGTAAAAAAAGATCGCATGAAAAATTATATTTAAAAAATTAGCCAAAATACTGTCTGTCCTTTTTAATGAAACCTGCATAAAAGAAAGATTGCACAAATATATAGGGTTAAATAGGGACTTAGGTGTGTTGAATCTTTACAAATATTTCAATAGCTAAAAAATTTTTTTCAGATATTCCAAGAAATTTTTATCTAAAACAAACAGACTTTCTCTACGGACGTGCCGCATGTTGTGAACAAACACACCACGTGATGTAAACACAAAAAAATATTCGGACGCTATCGTGAAATACGTTTCTAATTCAAATTTAAAAATCACTCGATTCTGATGAAGGACCGAGGGCGGTCTGAAATATAAAATACAAGAATAAAAATAAACAAATACTGTCCAAAAAAGGTACATTTTTAAACTCAAAACTTTTTATTAATATTCTTTCCTATATATATATATATATATATATATATATATATATATATGTATGCATATATGTATGCATAAAGATATATATATATATATGTATTATGTGTTAAGTGTAACAATATATATATATATATATATATATATATATATATTGTTACACTTAACACGTAATATATATATATATATCTTTTTTCTTTTGTCACACTTAACACGTAATATGCATACATATATATATATATATATATATATATATCTTTTTTCTTTTGTCACACTTAACACGTATATATATATATATATATATATATATATATATATATATATATATATATTACTTGTTAAGTGTGACAAAAGAAAAAAGATTAACCAAAACTCAGATTTAAATCACATAAAAATATTTAATTTACGATGAACACAAAATGATATACATGCAATATTTACAATTTTTTGCATTCAAAACAGAAACGTAGAATTTACTACTAGCAGGGGAAGAATCGTTACCCAGTTAAGTTAGCGAAGTAGTTTAAATGCTATACTTTTTGGAAATCCTTAAATGTATATATAATGAATAATTATTAGTTTGCTCAATGAAAAAGGTCCAAAATATCTATTTACCCTTTTAGTTCCATGAGGTCCTCTTTTGGTCGGCAACTTTTCTTAGAGATTCTTTCGGCTGGATGCATAGATCCACGAATCGGACCGGAGTTGATAATGTCAGCAAATCCTGTTGAGAACTGACTACTCTCTTCCCAAAACCTATTTTTATAGGGGCTAACATCTAATTTGCATATTTCTAGAATATTTTCTAATTCTTTAAATTTTACTCGAACATTCTACATTCTTCCAAGACGTTCTATTCCTAATTTCTCTATTTAACAACTACTTCATGAATTAAAATTTTTTTGTAATAACAAGTAGGACTCAATAGAATCCCTTACTATAACTTTTTAAACATTATTAATATTATTTTTTTAGATATAAATGCATCCTCGTAACAATATATATATATATATATATATATATATATATATATATATATATATATATATATCAATAATTAGTTTATTTTAAAACCCGTCTCGAAAGACCAACCGAGTATAAATGCGGAGGGGAAAAATGGAAATTAAAAATGTAACAAACTAAGTACTTGAACATACGTCAAGTACTCGTTGAAAGAAAAAAACCCGATACGAGAACCCTAATACTAAAGCACTCAATACAATAGTAGAGCAAACAAATACGAATAAATCTAACCTAGAGCCAACAGACCGACCTAGGTTTCACCTAACGGATCGTCAGGGTAAGTCGGCTCGCCCTGACGATCCGTTAGGTGAAACCTAGGTAGGTTCGTTGGCTCTAGGTTAGATTTTATTCGTATATATATATATATATATATATATATATGGGTAGGTATTAGAAGGCTATCACAATGCGTTTAGTATAATAAAGGAAGGTAATGAAGGTGTTGGGTATTACCTATTTATTATTCACACACACACACACACACACACACACACACACACACACACACACACACACACACATATATATATATATATATATATATATATATATATATATATATATAATGATGCTAAGTCCTTAAGAGAAGAGGATAAATCACGCGGCAAATGGCCCTAAAAACATCATTTCCGGGTTATGCTGCTTATATTATTTAATGTTCTGATTAAATTAAATCAAATGTATTCTGCAGTCTGAAGAAGTGGGTAAGAAAAACTTACCCCTCGAAATAAAATATAATTTATGACAGTTTTAGATGATGTGTCCAGTTACTTCTCATAACACACTGGCCTTTTTTCGGTTTCAAAGTTTTTAATAGGATCCTACAATCGTGGATGAAAATGTTCTAAGACCTTTAGGTAACTAAGACCTATAATTTTGAAAACTGCGCGTTCATAAAAGATCCCTGCTACGTGAGCGTTTTAAAACAAACAAACAAAAAAACAAAAAACAAAAAAAAAAAAACGGTAAAATCAGTTAAAGGTAGAAACCTGGGTTGCGTAACAACTCGTTTCCAAATGAAAAATATTCAAAAGTTCTATAATATAATTGTATTAAACACTTTTTAATACAACCGTGTACTGGTCTAATTTAGTATATATATATATATATATATATATATATATATATATATGTATGTATGTATGTGTGTGTGATTATTTAATTGTTTTTGGTCATAATTAAATTAGACCAGAACATATATATATATATATATATATATATATATATATATATATATATATGGTTAAATAAAATAAAGACAAGAGGAAAACTGTTATTTAAAATCGCCTACGCGTTTCGTCCGTGATGGACTTTTTCAAGGCAGAAAGACGAAATGAGCTTTATTCTAAATTACGCATCTATAAACAAAATTAATGTTGGTAACCACAAAGACGCTCACAAATCATTTTAAAAAAATTAACGGAATATTTCAGTTTTTAGAATTTCTTCATGTGCAAAGTCACGCGACGTTAAGATGAAGGGAATTTATTAGTTTTCTTCGAAAATTGTCCATTCTGTGTGTTTAGTATGTTCCAGAACTCCCCCACGTGCAGTGCAAAAGCACGAGATTTTAGAATGAAAAAAGGAAATCAACCGTTTTCTTTGAAATTCCCACCATGCATTTAATAATTTAATTTAGAATAAAACTCATTTCGTCTTTCTGCCTTGAAAAAAGTCCATCACGGACGAAACGCGTAGGCGATTTTAAATAACAGTTTTCCTCTTGTCTTTATTTTATTTAACCATACTGTCCATAATCTCGGATTAAAACTGAGTATATTTTTACACACACACACACACACACACACATATATATATATATATATATATATATATATATAATGAGTTTAATAGTGCAAAATTTTATTAATGTCTTGATTAGTTCCGATGAAAGCATCTTAATACTAAAAATGGGACAAATATCTAAGGAACGTTTCAATCAACCATTTGTAAGTGATCAATCATTGTCCAAAAGAAATTCTTTTTTTTTTTTCTTTTTTTTATTAATCCTATGAAGGATAACGGAAACATTTAAAAGACTATTAAGGTTGGAGTACAAACATTTATACATGTAGTATAAATGTCACGTATTTTTAATCTTAACTCAGACAATCACACGCGTAACGCGATAGAATTGATCGATAGACGTTTAAAATAAAATCAGTTCCAGACCGGTTAAAAATAGAACTGACTTTATTTTAAGCGTCTGACAATCCGTTCTATCACAGGGGAAACTATTAGTTACGCGTATCAGTCAGTTAATTGCTGTATGTGATACAGGTATGGGCGATCATGCTTCGAATGTGACATGACCGAGTAAGCAGAAGATTTTCCCGCAGTAAGTTGCCATTACTTTCTGTTAGTTACGGGTATTTTGCGTTGTGGTGTTATGGATATCGGCTCGGAATATGAAATCGGAGAGCCGAGTTCGAATCCTATTTGAATTCGTTTTATTTTCTTTCGTGCAAATACCCTTAGGAAAGATATCTTCTTCCCCCAACTATGGGTTGAATAGCTAGTTTTGGTTGGTTCTATAGCATTGTTTGGTAATCGGTCTATTGCAGGAAGAAATGGCAAACAAATGCGGGAAAATCTTCTGTCTAGTCATTCATGGTTCAAAAGAGACATGATCGCCTCTGCGCGTATCGCTTATGGCACTTAACTGACTCATACTTGTCACGTTTTTAATAAGAACGACAAACGTAGCATTTACACTGTTTGTAGATCTGCCAGTTTCATATTAAGTAGGATGATAGCACTGACTAACCATTTTTGCAACCGATAGCCAGGAGCCTACACATCGTATTAAATTGTAAGATATATTATTGGTCTATAATAATACGAAAGGAGATACGCTCCAAAAATAACGCCTCATATTTCTTTCGACATAGTCAAAACATTTGCATTTCACCTAGTGATCCACAAAAGCTTGTACGACAACAATGAGAGCGTATAAAATGTATTATTGACTAGCATTATAGCCCGGCGTTGCTCGGGTGGAATGAAAGCTTTAAAACTAATCCATGGTCCTGGAGCTCAGACTCTTTGGACGTTGGCACGAAAGACTAAAAAACAATAGTTGTTTCCAGTTAAAACGAAACCGTAGATTGAAAGTATATATATATACTATAATTTTACCAAGCCAGAGAAAATTCGGCAGCAAGAACCACGATAAAAGGGCTGAAATCCTGATCTCGATCAGACCTGATTGGATATCGGGGTATCGATTTCCGATACTGGGGGGAAATCTAAAAACATAAGTAGCCTATGACCTGATCGGAAGCCTTATAAATATTTATGTGATGTTTGGTGAGAATCGGATGAAAATTGTGGATTTGTATAAAGGACATCGAGACAGATAGATAGATACACATACAAACACCTTGCCTTTTACACACATACACACACACACACACACACACACACACACACACACACACAAACACACACACACACATATATATATATATATATATATATATGGGTAGGTATTAGAAGGCTATCACAATGCGTTTAGTATAATAAAGGAAGGTAAAGAAGGTGTCGGGTATTACCTATTTATTATTCATATATATATATATATATATATATATATATATATAATATTACAAAGAACGGTCCAAAAGTAGTGATTTCTATTTAAACATATTGAAATTACAACATTTACATGGCAGAAAGTAAAAGTGGGTTAGAGCAGATTTTTTACAAAACATTATTTTCCCATATAGTGTACACCATTCCCTACGCCTTTTGTCAATGATGATTGCATATTAAATATTAAGATATATTATATATATTATTTATGCATAATCAGAAATGAAAGATGATTCGAAAATAATGCCTCCTATTTATTTTGACTTAAATTACAACAGATACGAGGAGCGCAAGCTTTCAGGTACGAGGCACTTTTTTTTCTACAATGTCACCGACATTGCCTGGACATTTTCACCAGCGATGAAAAATAGCATGTTCAGTCCCTCCCAAAGCGTAGTTTGTCACCGCTACTGAAAAACAAAATCCATTGGCTTACTAGACATCCTTTATTTAGTCTCCGTAAACGTACAGCGAACGTCGGTAAACGTTACTCGATTCAGTGTATCGACTCGGAACAAGAAATCGGAGAGCCGAGTTCGAATTCCAGCTGAATCCATTGTACTCACTTACGCGCAAATACCCTTGGGAAAGGTATTAATCCGTCTCTTCCTTCCAGTTATGGGTTAAATAGCAGGACAGACTGGGTTATATAGCCTTGGTCGGCAATCAGTCTACCGCAGAAAGCAATAGCAACCTACTGCGGGATAATCTTCTGCCCAGTCGAGACATGATCGCCCAAACGTGTTTCACGTATGGCACTTAACTGACTGACTGAATATAATAACCGAAGACATGATTAAGGCTTCTACTGGTCATAAAGTTGGGAATCGGTTTTCTATTGTTATGAAGTAGTAAACAGATCCCCCACTAATTACTACTTAATAATATAATACATCTCTCCCCCCCTCTAGCTATGAATCAAATAACAGGACAGATTGGGTTCTATAGCCTTGGTTGGCAACCAGTCTACTGCAGAAAGCAATGGCAACCTGCTGCGGGATAATCTTCTGCCCAATCAGTTATGTCTCGAAAGAGACATGATCGCCCAAGTGTGTATCCCGTGTGGCACTTAACTGACTGAATTGAATCTCTTTGACTGGACTTTTGCTAAGTTAAAACTTAGCAATCCACCACCATGATTTTTTTTAAATTGGGGTAGATAGATCTAACTATCGCCCGGTTCACACTCCACCCACGTCAATTGAACACGTGAAGAGGCTCATCCCTTGGTCCCTGTTTAGGATTTGGTTTCCGGCTTTCTCTTTTCCAATCTTTTCACTCTTTTCTTTTTTCATTTTCTTCTTTTTTTTTTTTTCAATTGGAGTAGATAGACTAAACTATCGCCCGGTTCACACTCCAACCATGTTCATTGAACAGGTGAAGAGGCACTTCCCTTGTTCCCTGTTTAGGATGTGGTTTCCGGCTTTCTCTTTTCCAATCTTTTCACTCTTACGTAGCCCCCTGCACATCAGTGGCATTACCGCCTTGCTCGGGTGGTATGATTAAAAAAATAAATAAATAAAAATAAGACACTTCTGCTTTATACGTACTTTCATGAAAGATGTTATTTTGTCAGATTACCGGACTACAACTGCTGCCTTTAACAGGGCAAAATAAATATGGTCATTGGCCAAAAAGTTCAACCTTTATAACGATAACGTCAACATGCCCTTCTGATATCGTGGGCTAACCTAATAATATAAAAGATATTATCTTCAGTGTGCCCCTTATTTATGTGTTTCTATGTGCAAGAGTGTGATTGCATATGTCTATGCGTTGTGTGTATTTAAGAGAATATTGTGAAATGTTCTAAGCTTGACCAAGACGCCATCCTTTTAAAATAAGTAAATAAATAGCATTAAATAAAATTCTAATATTCTTGATTTTCACACCAGTTATGTTTGCAAGTTTATGTCTTTATGTATCTGAGGCACTCAATACAAGAAGATACTTTCCGTCATCCTTCTTCTTCTATGTGCCTTGTTCTTTCAGGACGTAGGCGATCATGGCCTTCTACGTCTCCCTATTCTTGGTGACTCTTTCTCCTGTTACACCACGCAACCCCCGTTCTGACATCCACTCTCTCAGGCCAGTCAAGTACGTTACACGCTGTTTCTCCTTGTCTCTCCTTTCCTCTATCTGTCCTGTTAGTATCAAGTTCTCCAAGCCCTCCTTTTTCATTACATGTCTCAGGAACTTTAGCTGTCTCTTCCTGATGCTCTGTATTAATTTCCTTTTTGTTTCCATCCTTTCCAAAACCTCATCATTGCTCACATGCTCGATCCATGATATTCGCAGTATCCTTCTGTAGAACCACATTTCAGCTGCTTCAAGTCTTTTTCTGATGCTCTGTATTAATTTCCTTTTTGTTTCCATCCTTTCCAAAACCTCATCATTGCTCACATGCTCGATCCATGATATCTGCAGCATCCTTCTGTAGAACCACATTTCAGTTGCTTCAAGTCTTTTTCTGATGCTCTGTATTAGTTTCCTTTTTGTTTTCATCCTTTCCAAAACCTCATCATTGCTCACATGCTCGATCCATGATATTCGCAGCATCCTTCTGTAGAACCACATTTCAGCTGCTTCAAGTCTTTTTTTGATGCTCTGTATTAGTTTCCTTTTTGTTTTCATCCTTTCCAAAACCTCATCATTGCACACATGCTCGATCCATGATATCCGCAGCATCCTTCTGTAGAACCACATTTCAGTTGCTTCAAGTTTTTCCTTCATCTTTGATGATATTGTCCAGCATTCACTGCCTTATTGAAAAACTGACATCACATAGCAATCCAGTACCCTTTTCTTTGTTTTTAGCGAATTTTTCCTGTCTCTTAATGATCTACTCAGCTTCTGAAATGCGTGCTTCGCCATGCCAATTCGCCTTCGGATCTCTGAGTTGCACTTTCCGTCTTCTGTTAGAACACTACCCAGGTATTTACATTTTTGTATCTGCTTGGTTTTATTCTCATTACATGCCCCCAAAACATCAGGTGTCTTTTCCTGATGTTAAATATCAGTTTTCCTCTCGTGTTCATTCTCGCCAAAACCTCGTCGTTGCTCGTGTGTTCCGCCCAGGGTATCGGGACGGATGGAGGGAAAAGAGAGACAAGGGAAAGTAACGCATGACGTACTTGATTGACTTGAGCAGATTGACGGTGTAGCGAGGATTGAGTGGGATAACAGGAGGTATTAAGAGCGATAAGGGATAGGGAAATGTGGAAAACCATGATCGCCTACGTCCTGAAGGGACACGGCACATAGAAGAAGAAGAATAATATGAAAAGCAGTTAAGTGTATGTGTTTGTATGTTAAAGAAGATTCTTTTAGAATTCTTAAATAAAAATTGAATGCTTTATCTCAAATAAATCAAAAGTTAAAGCATTTCGAAAATTGACAAACTTTAAAGACGATTTTCTCATTGTTTATTTCTTTTTTATTTTGCGACGGAAAGTACCTTCTAATTCCAAACACCTCAAATAATTTTGTATGTATGGATGAGTGTTAGTGGTACGTTGTAACCCAGTGCCACCTGATACATAATTGGGTTGTCGGTAACTAAGTCGGTTTTCCTACCAGGCTTTTATGGTGAGGACCGTGTCTATACATCCAGCAGGAGTAAAACCTGTCATATGTTCAAAGACCACCTGGTACAGGTTCTGTGATGTAGAAATGCCTGAGTTACAGTATCCAAGCAACCAGTAAGCTCACTGGGAATATTGAACCCTTTATCCTTCGTTAAGCTATTAAGGATAAGGAAAACTATGACACCTGAGTATTGACAGTAATGGTGTCGATTGGGTCTTCTTCTTGGGCAAATGCTCTTCTTGTATAGAGAGACGGATTGATACAGTCTTTATCCACTTTAAAAATGCCATACCCAGGTATTGCTTGTTGTCATGTCCCTATCAGGACGTAGGCGATCATGGCTTTCCACGTCTCCCTATCCCTGGTGGCTCTTAGCACGCCTTCTCCTGTTATACCACGCAATCCTCGTTCCATTATCCACCTGACTAGGTCCTTTAAATATGTTATCCGCTGTTTTCCCTTGTCTCTCCTTCCTTCTATCTGGCCTGTTAGTATCAAGTTCTCCAAGCCCTCCTTCCTCATTACATGTCTCAGGAATTTTAGCTGTCTTTTCCTGATGCTTAGTATTAATTTCCTTTTCATTTCCATCTTTTCCAAAACCTCATCATTGCTCACATGCTCGATCCATGATATCCGCAGCATCCTTCTGTAGAACCACATTTCAGTTGCTTCAAGTCTTTTTCTGATGCTCTGTATTAATTTCCTTTTCGTTTCCATCCTTTCCAAAACCTCATCATTGCTCACATGCTCGATCCATGATATCCTCAGCATCCTTCTGTAGAACCACATTTCCACTGCTTCAAGCGTTTTCTTCATCTTTGATGATATTGTCCAGCATACACTGCCATATTGAAGAACTGACAACACATAGCAATCCAGTAATCTCTTCTTTGTTTCTAGCGAAATTGTCATGTCTCTTAATACTCTACTCAGCTTCTGGAATGCACACACACACACACACACACACACACACACACACACACATATGTAGTAATTTTTTTTTATTGGTATTTGGAATATTTTTTTTTCACCGCCATATAAGAGTTGTTGCGTTTCGGTACTATCAATAGTACATCATCAGGCGATTTACGGTTCACGACAGCTATTGTCTAGCGATGAAAGATTTTTTATTATAAATACTAATAGCGAATATATTACTATAAATATTTAAAAAATACTTTTAAAAAGTAAATGCTATCAACTGTGATTGTTATTATTATTAGTTTTTACTATTTCTAATATATATATATATATATATATATATATATATATATGGCTGAATGATGGTTCGCCTGAAATAGGCCTACACTTCCGATTTACCGTGAAATAACGTGTCTGCCTTAATTTTTCTTATATTTACTCTATATGTATTTATATACATATATGTTTAGAGCTCTCTTAGAGAGTTATCTTTCCACTGTATGTACAGGATACTCCTTTGGATTCATCTATAGCCACACTGCATGCTTATATATATATATATATATATATATATATATATATATATACTACTTTAAAAATAAGGAAGTTATTAATAGTTTCTAGGGCTCTTTCGTTCAACATCTCATGAGGAGAAAATCGTTGGAATCACAAATTAACTTGCAACACAGCAACGAAAATGAAGAGCAATATATATATATATATATATATATATATATATATATATATATATATGTATATATATATTGTGTGTGTATTTTGGCAGCATTTTTTCATTAATGCAGGTTTCATTGAATAATATAGACAAGTTTTGTCTATTAATTTTGTGTAGGATCCCTTCGTACCGTCTGATAGTGTGTTCACATTTTATTTCGCTATTTCAATTTGCCTTTTCACAAGGCTCCATTTATATTTCAAGGTGGTGATGATTTGTTGATACATGGTAGAAACCACACATGGTAGAAGCCATCACCACCTTGAATTATAAATGGAGCCTTGTGAAAAGGCAAATTGAAATAGCGAAAGAAAATCTGAACACACTATCAGACGGTACGAACGGATCCTACACAAAATTAATAGACAAAAATTGTCTATATTATTCAATGAAACCTGCATTAATATATATACATATAGATATGCGCGCGCGTGTGTGTGTGAGTGTGTGTGTGTTAGGGCGTGTGTTTGAAAGGAAGATACATAAAAAAACATTTATATATAGAGGACGAGACGCATTAAAAGGAATTTTTTTCTACGTTGTCATTCATTTGGCTTATATATGCAAGTATAAGTATATTTTTATAAAAAGATATATCGCAGATTTAACTTTGTTTCGCTGTGGTTCAATCTACCAATCAATAAGCGCCAGCGATAAAAATCGAAGAGACATTTTTTCGCAGACATTTCGAATTTTACTTACTGAGGGTTTTTCGGTGCGAATGTGTCAAAATTTCTGTGTTCGTTCAGACATTTCAAGCGCATTGGCTGAGAATTGAAATTTAACTTACAATTATTGAACCGAGCAAAAACAAAATGAAAACTACAAGATTTTTAAGTGCAGACATTGAAATGTTTTTTTTTTTTTATTGAAAGCCGGAATGTTTATCGTTTCGCTTTCGTTTTTATATAATATCTTAAAAGTTGATCGGGTAGCAAAATTCAATAATCGATATTAAAGGTCATGTTGGTAAACGCTGTTCTCTGTGTGATTACACATACACAAACATTATATACTAGCAGTATAGCCCGGCGTTGCTCGGGTGTAATGAAAGCTTTAAAACTAATCCATGGTCCTGGAGCTCAGACTCTTTGGACGTTGGCACGAAAGACTGAAAAGCAATAGTTGTTTACAGTTAAAGCGAAACCGTAGACTGAAAGAAAAATGAATGGATGTAAGTCAAAATTTGATTTCCTGGTATCGATATCAAATAAAAATTTTTTTTCGTAAACTGAATTTTGACGGCTAAATAAGTCTTTTGAGTAAATGCTATCATGGCTGAGACTAAGAACTGCAATTATACCTACTTAGAGCCAAACCCGAAGCAAAAACTAAAATAAAAGGGCTGAAAAAAATACAGACATACAGGCAGATAAACAAACACACACAAACATCTTGCTTTATATATATATATATATATATATATATATATATATATATATATATATATAATCGATTTTCTGCACTATTGTAAGAACTGCTACCTTGACACTTCTGAATATCGGTTTTTATGTCTTTGTCTATGAGTGTATCAAATTTGATTAAAATCGGACCATTCCTTCTATTACCCGATTTTTTCGATTATCGATTTTCGATATTTATCGGGTGTAACTCGACACAAAACCTAGCTAAGAACACTCGCAGACGCTCATAGTACAACTGGGTAAATTTTCAAGAAAATCAGTTCAGCCGTTTCGGAGTCCATAGGTAACACACACACACCGTCCGTCTTTAAACAGTTTAGCCCACTAGTAGACATTTTTTTGACTGAAACATGTGATACCATACAGTTGACATTCTCCTATGAATTTCAACTGGTTTGCACCCTTCAGCAACCAAAAACTTAATAAGTGACCTCTGTTCAATCCTGGAGTATGCTTCTTGGTCGGCCATCTTTGTTAATTTCCAAAACTCTCAAAGGTTTTTTCAATCTGCAAAAAAAATTAAATCCTTTTGAAAAAAAAATGTAAATAAAATTAAAAAAAAAAAGTAAGCTTCTATCTGTATTAGAAGTCCTTATACCGAAAAATTTACCTTGTTTATTGAGTGACCCTCGTATATATATATATATATATATATATATATATATATATATATATATATTCCATTTGTAAACAAGTTATTACGCAATCTAGGTTTTTACCATGAGTGGTGTCTTCAGGCGATGTGCAATTATTGCAAATAGTATGAAGACACCACTCATGGTAGAAACCTAGGTCGCGTAATAACACTTTTACAAATGGAAAATATTCAAAAGTTCTAAAATATAATTGTATCGAACACTTTTTAATATAAATGTGCACTGGCCTAATCTTTCGACCAAAAACTACATAATTAAATAATATATATATATATATATATATATATATATATATATATATATATATATTGGATAGAAATATATAATATTTTATATATCAAGAACAATTTAAGGGGAATTGTGTATGACAAATTGGAAAAAGTTTTCGTATGGCGCCAAAAACGTTTTTGCTTAAAAATTGATGTGTCGCAGCGATGGCGAAAATTTGAAATTTAAAGATGTCGTTAAATTTTTCAAAATCCATTTTGCGTATTTACAAAGTGCTTTAATCTCTAGGTCACCCACTGTAAATTTGAGACGAGGTTCTTACAGTATTTCGCTTATCGAAGATCCCCATTTATAAGACTGTGGGATATTTGACAACAAAAGTAATGGAAACACAAGCAAAAAGAAGAAAATACTAAATTAAACGATTAGATGATATACCCAAAACATAAAAAATTACGCCCACAAAAAAAAAGGGGCCCAAAAAATGCTCAGTGTCATTTATTGGCACGCATGCGTAGTCGCATCAACGTAAACATAAACTTAATTCGATAAGTTATAGCGGGTATCTTACTTATTTATTCTTTTTCTAGTTGTAGTAGGATTCCGTTTGTAGTGAAGGGTAATTGTATACCGTTGCAGGTTAACGGAATTTGGCCTTGTAGAAGATAGCCCACTATAATTCATAAAATGATTATAAAATCAAGAAAGGTAATTTGTGTATAAAATAACATTTATATATATACACATGTCAATTAATGTTTTACAATTAAAGCAATACTTGAAATAAAGGTCCAACGGAGGTTAAAATGTTCATGGAAAATATAATGCTGAAAAAGATAAAAGGATTAGGAGTGTGATGAATGTTCATTTTGAAGTTGCCACTTCTAAGTTCAGTAAGTTAGTATGTTGGTTTGTGTGGAATGTCTTTGAAGAGGTCACTCCTGAGGTCAGTAAGTACTTTTGAGATAGGGAGAAGAAAAGAAATCAGCATAGTAGCCGCTCAACTTAAGTCAAGGGGAGGCACTGGTAATTCTATCCTGTGAGTCCTTCTGTCTGATGATGCTTTTTGTCTCGGCTTTTTGTATCCGCTTTTTGGATCAAAAGCTCGTTTTGAATTTCACGCTTGTATTTGATTTCGGTCTTCCCATTGGCTTGGAAATAAAATTCGCGTAGGCTCGCGAAATGGAAATTGATATTTGATTAATTTTGAATTTTCAACTGGAACATCTGCGCGAATGCCTGCGCAGAGGTGATTTTTATTCATTCGCTTTCTGGTTGTTATAGAGCAAACTTCCGGTCAGCTCGCTTTTGCTCGGTCGGCATCACCACAAAGTCGTAAAAGTCGGCATATATATATATATATATATATATATATATATATATATATATATATATATATATATATAATATGTATCGTTATATTGAAAGTAAAAATAAAAGATACATTTTAATACAACTGTATATTGGGTTAATTTAATTTTAATAACTGTTTAATAATAATTATTAACAAATATATATATATATATATATAAATATATATATATATATATAATACAAATAAACTAGACTCCGTAAGTTTACACTAATCAAAATAAAGATAAATATTCGAAAAAATGCCAACAAACAGAACCTAAATCCGTCAAAATCCGACGAGAAATTTATCGCCGGGTATTGGGGATGAAAAAAAAGAAATAAACGGAACTAGAACAAACAGTCAAGCATCCGCAGGAAAAGAAAAAACCCCAAGACGAAACCTAAACACCAGAAAAAGTGCTCAATACGAAAGTACGAAAGTAGAGCAAGAACGCTATAGGTAACGGATACACACACAGACACACACACACAGAGACAAAGTTTAATTTATAAATAAGTATATATATATATATATATATATATATATATATATATATATATATATATATGTGTGTGTGTGTGTGTGTGTGTGTGTGTGTGTGTGTGTGTGTTTTATGAACTGTAACATATAAATTACCTAAAAGATACCGAAAAGGTATAAAAGATACCGAAAGGTTAAAACCAAGGTTGCGTTATCGACTGACCTCCAAATTAATATATATATATATATATATATATGAGTGTGTGTGTGTGTGTGTGTGTGTGTGTGTGAACGAAATGTTCACCGCTTACTTGCTACCCAGGTTTCAATCATATCGGTCATCCGCAGACAGATCTGTTTCGTGTGTATCACAGCTCATCAGTACGGTTAGACAGCCGATTGCTTTTTTAACCCAGGATTGAAACCCGACTAAATTGGCGTCAGTCGGCGATTCTACCTCTGAGCTACGGGTGCTCGGTAGAAGGAGGCAGATTTTTTAGCCTGTATATTATTATTATACACGCCCAATAGCTGAGAGTGTTCTAATTCATTGCTGAATGAACGATGCGTATAATTACATGGAAACAAACAGTACACACACTACTAACAAAAATAAAAGATACATGCCCTAAAAAACAAAAATTATTATCAGAATTATGGGAAAAATAGACAAGGAAGAAGAAGAGAAATTCCAGAAAATTCTTGAAACAAAAACTAACATGGATGAAGACACTACAAAATCAAGAGAAATCTGACAATAAGAAAACAAAATACATCAAACGAGTCCTTAGTAAAAAACGAGACCCTGGGTAAAACACATACCCAGGAAACCAATATGAAAACGAAAATAGAGGCAAGCATTTCCGAGTATACTATCACACACAAACACATCCACATATCAGGTACACCCAGAAAGTCCTACCGAAATACTTACTAACGGACCCACACAACAAACAACTATTTCAAAATAATAAATTTAATATTCACGCACCTACACACCCACCCATCAAATACACTCACCAAGACGTACCAGGTTATCAACTAACGAGCCCACGTAACGGAACACTATTTCAGAACACAAACAGGCACAATTACAAAACATTCCTCATAACACAAGATAGACTACACCGCTACTACAAATCCCACTAGAGAAATATACTCACCTACCCAAGTTGTGGTGCAGTGGATATCGGCTCGGAACGAGAAATCGGGGAGCCGAGTTCGAATTCCAGTTGAATTCATTGCATTCACTTACGCGCAAATACCCTTGGGAAAGGTATTAATCCGTCTCTTCCTTCCAGTTATGGGTTAAATAACAGGACAGATTGGGTCTTATAGCCTTGGCTGGCAACCAGTCTACCGCAGAAAGAAATGGCAACCTACTGCGGGATAATCTTCTGCCCAGTCAGTCATGTCTCTTTCGAGACATGATCGCCCAAGCGTGTTTCACGTATGGCACTTAACTGGGTTTGTAGTAGTGGTGTAGTCTATTTTGTGTTATGAGGAATGTTTTGTAATTGTGCACCACAAAAAAGAAGAGGAGACTAAACTATCGCCCGGTTCATACTCCACCCACGTCTTTTGAACAGGTGAAGAGGCTCATCCCTAGTTTCCTGTTTAGGATGTGGTTCCCGGCTTTCTCTTTTCCAATCATTTTACTCTTAAGTAGCCCCATGCTCATCAGTGGCGTCACCGCCTTGCTTGGGGTGATATGATTAAAAAAAAAAAAATAAATAGAAATAACCCTTCCAAAGTTAGGTCTAAAATTCTCTCCTATCCCAAAAAGTAACATTACAGACTAAAAAAAAAGACCTTAGAGAATTCGAACGGGAATTTAGACTTATAGAAACATTACACAATAACAATAATAGCGATAGCTCAACAAAAAGAACAAGATGACCTGCAGAGTGGAATTGAATCAAAATCGCTGAAAACAATTTTGAAGTATAAAGACGAAATCAAATTTCGCAAGTCAGTGTAAAAAAAACTTTATGACCAACGAAAGGTGACGGAAGAGAGCTAATGTGCGAGAGTGAAAAACAACAAACACACACAGATATATGAACTTTCTGACCTGCTCAACACTTATCTATATATACACGATACTTTGGCCATCAGAAAATCCAACGGATCAGGATATATAAATTCACAAGTTTATTCGCCTAAAGAGTGTCAACTTTATACTCGAAACATATGTAGTGACACAAATACCATTATGGACACCTGATATATCATACAAAAAGCAAGTAATATTAATAATAATAACAACAATAAATCTACACTTTAAACAAAACGTTCAAGGCTTCTCGCACTTTTTTCTTATATATATATATATATATATATATATATATGTGTGTGTGTGTGTGTGTGTGTGTGTGTGTGTGTGTGTGTGTGTGTAAATAATAATGGGATTTTAACTATATACATATATATTCTTTATAATATCTATCTATCTATCTATCTATCTATCTTAGAAAAGATTTTTGATTTATTACAATGGGTAATACATATTTCACATGATGTTATTATTGCGGCTGGTACAACAGTTGATCCTCAAAATACCACCTCCCACAAAAAAAATTTACACAAACGCTCACATGTCCTTATTTAGAATAGACATTTGTAGCGGTTATTTACGAAAAATTTCTCGCTCATTTAAAAAGTACCCCAAAGAATAGAAAAAAGCAAGGATAAAGAAAAAGTAGACGAAATTTATATATATATATATAAATCCAGGTAAAGAGGACCCAAACTTTTTACGATTTTGAGTTCCCTAGCATTTATTTTTTTATAAGAGGAACACACACAAATTTTAAGTCTTCCCACATAAACAAATAGTAAAGAGATTGTTTCTTGTATTTAAATATAAATCATTTTCACAACCAACATCTAACATTGTCTGATGACGAGATAGATATCTCGAAACATAGAAATTTCCGTGACGCAATGTATTTTTAATTCATAATCATATGTTTATATATAAATACATATATATATATATATATATATATATATATATATATATATATATATAAAGAGAGAGACAGAGACAGACAGAGACAGAGAAAGATTGATAGATATATAATAAAAAAATGAACTAACAATTAGGAAACTTATTTCAATCTGACATGTTTCGATTTTATTAAAGCTTTTTCTGAAATCGAGTGAAAATTAAAAAAAAATAATCACACAGTGTACTAGTATCTTATGACTTTGTGTTAGTTCTTATTGGTCAAATACAACCCAAATCATAGCCTACCAGTATTCTGTGTCATTGTCTTTTTTTTTTTTTAATTTTCTTTCGATCTCTGAAGAAGTTATAAAAAAAGTGAAACATCGTCGATTGAGATACTTTTTTATTTGTTCTCTCTTTATTCTATCATCTTGTCGGATTCCGGTCGATATATTCAGCTTATATATATATATATATATATATATATATATATATATATACACAATTTTGTAAATACAATGGTTAATAAAAGCATAATATCTTTATATAATTTATAATATATATCAATTATTATATATAATAATAATTATATAATAATTATATATTATAATTATATATTATATATATAATAATTATATATTATATCATTATATAATATTATTATATATTATATAATAATTACATATATATATATATATATATATATATATATATATATTTACATATATTTAGTGTATCGAGGCAGCAAGTAATTTTCTAAACATATGCTGTTAAATATAAGAGACAATGAATGTCTATTATGTTTAATCATGAGCCGTTCTAAACGTCGTATTTTTGCTTTAATTTCAGTTGAAAATAAAGACAAAAATTCTCCAACATTTGGATAATTATTTATTGATTTTCTTCTAAGCTTTCGGCTCACATGATCCATCTTCAGAGAGGTTGTTAAGACTGAAAAATTATAACATCCACCATCACCGACGATTTTATTTTGTGTTGACATAAAACTCTGCTTGGCAACGGCAATAGTTACCAAAAATAATAAACGCAGTTCTTAAGTTTGCGATGCGGTTTTATGACGTCACACCGCGTGAGAGCGCGAAATGACAACAAAACAATATAGTCAAATGCAATGTAATATGTTATGTCCGGATTTAAAGTTGATATATATATATATATATATATATATATATGAACTTTCTGATCTGCTTTATATATATATATATATATATATATATATATATATATATAGAGAGAGAGAGAGAGAGAGAGAGAGCGAGAGAGAGAGAGAGAGAGAGAGAGAGCGGACAAATTCATGGAAACATCTTCAAATTTCAAGCAAATTTATTTCAGTATTGGGTACAATAGCCTTCGGATAATGGTGGTCGAGATATCGGCTCTTCACTTCCTTTTCTAAAATGAACCATAAACGTTCAATGGTGTTAAGATCTAATGACTGTGGTAGCCATATAAGATGCTTTACTTTACTACAGTGTTCCTCGTATCATTCAACTACAACTTTAGCAGTGTGGACGGGTTCATTATCATCCTGAAAGATAGCATTTTCCTCCGGAAACAGTTCCATAGGACAAAATTCTTAAATAATCTTGACTGTTGAGTTTAATAAACTTATTTAAATAATACCCATTAATAAAAAAATTTAGCAAAAAATAAAGCAGTGCTAATATTAAATCAACAAACAGAAAAAATAGACAAGCTTTTGACAGTTTAATCAAATTTTCTAAATTATGCTATTATGGTACTTCATCTTCTATGTGCCCTGTCTAGGCGATCATGGCTTTCCACGTCTCCCTATCCCTGGTGGCTCTTAGCACGCCTTCTTCTGTTACACCATGCAAACCTCGTTCCATCATCCAACTGGTTAGGTTCTTCAAATATATTATCCTCTGTCTCTTTTCCCCTCTATCTGTCCTGTTAGTATCAGATTCTCCAAGCCCTCTTCCTCATTGAATGTCCCAGGAACTTCAGCTGTCTTTTCCTGATGCTCAGTATTAATTTCCTTTTCGTTTCCCTCATTTCCAAAACCTCATCATTGCTCACATGCACTATCCATGATATTCGCAGCATCCTTCTGTAGAAGCACATTTCAGTTACTTCAAGTTTTCCTTCATCTTTGATGATACTGTCCAACATTCACTGCCATATTGAAGAACCGACAGCACATAGCAATGAAATTATGGTACTACTATTACCATTATTTTGCCCATCCCTTATATATAAAATATATATATATATATATATATATATATATATATATATATATATATATTTTATATTCATTTCTGAATGAGCTATATATATATATATATATATATATATATAGCTCATTCAGAAATGAATTAGAGCACTCTGGCTATTGGTCGTGTATAATGATAATATACACACTAAAAAATCTGCCTCCTTCTATCGAGCGCCCATAGCTCAGAGGTAGAATCGCCGACTGACGCCAATTCGGTCGGGTTTCAACCCTGGGTAAAAAGCCAAATAGTACTGATGAGCTGTGATACAGCGAAACAAATCTGTCTGCGGATGACTATATATATATATATATATATATATATATATGTGTGTGTGTGTGTGTGTGTGTTGTGGATCTGGGGTTAGATCCAATAAATACAGAACGCAGAGTAATACGGTAGAAAACGCAATATATTGAAAAGTGGAGGTTAGTAGAACGTCGTACAACACGGTTAGTCGAATACGAGAGAATGCGAGAATAATACGAGATGTGAGACTTGGCAATGTTACCCTCAGGACTAGATCGCTGGGATACACTAACATTGTTAATGCTCTGTAGTCCACTACTGACTACTACTATATATTGTCTTAGGAAGAGTCCATATTAGTGTAAATAGGGAAGGTGCCCCAACAATATATATATATATATATATATATATATATATATATATATATATATATATATATATATATATATATGAGCTAAGTACACGTATAAGTATTGTAGTTTATCATTTTCGCAAATGCAAAACCATTAAGTTTCTCTATAATATTATACCTTGTCTAACTTTACTAGTAAATGAAAAAAGAAAGAAAGAAACTAAATTTAATTTAATTAAAACTGGGGAAATAAACACAAAAGCAAAATATAAGAAAATAAAACGGGTGAATATTATTAGGTAGTTGCAAACGTTACCAGGAGCCTCGTTTTGAAAGCTATGGATTGAATATTTAACCTTATTTTACAAACAATTAAATATTTTAAAAAAATATTATATACCAGTATAATGGCTGAATATGAAGTTAAAATAAACGTAAACCCAGATCTCATTTTTATTATTATTTGAAAAAATAGACTGAAAATTTCCCGCTCAACAGTGTAAAAATATACAAATAAGCAATCAAAGATGTATCTTCTTCTTCTTCTTCTTCTATGTGCCATGTCCTTTCAGGACGTAGGCGATCATGGCTTTCCACATCTCTCTATCCCTAGTGGCTCATTTTATCTGATGCACTAAGAACAATTTTAAGTCTTCAATGTCCACTTTTATCCTTACATACACTCTATCACAGATATTGAGCACTTTGACTCATAACATACCTTGAAAATAAATTTCATTATATATATATATATATATAATTAATAATTTTTAAATGATCTCTCTTTTCAGTACAAAGACGGTCGTGGTGTTTCCTTTAATAGCTTTTAATTCTTCTTCTTCTGTGTGCCCTGTCCTTTCAGGACGTAGGTGATTATGGCTTTCCACGTCTTCCTATCCCTGGTGGCTCTTAACACGCTTTCTCCTATTACACCACGCAACCCCCGTCCTGTCATCCACCTGATCAGACCCTTCAAATATGTTATCTGCTGCTTTTCCCTGTCTCTTTTCCCTCTATCTGGCCTGTTAGTATCAGGTTCTCCAAGCCCTCCTTCCTCATTGCATGTCCCAGGAACTTTAGTTGTCTCTTCCCGACGCTCAATATTAATTTTCTTTTCGTCTCCATCCTTTCCAAGACCTCATCGTTGCTCACATACGTATTCCATGATATCCGCAGCATCCTTCTGTAGAACCACATTTCACTTGCTTCAAGTTTTTTCTTCATCTCTGATGATATTGTCCAGCATTCACTGTCATATTGAAGAACTGACATCACATAGCAATCCAGTACTCTCTTCTTTGTTTCTAGCGAAAGTGTCCTGTTTCTTAATACTTTACTCAACTTCTGGAATGCTTCCTTCGCTATGCCAATTCGCCTTCGGATCTCTGTGTCGCACTTTCCGTCTCCTGTTAAAACACTTCCTAGGTATTTAAATTTTTGTACTTGTTTGATTCTAGTACCCCCAACCTGTATTTGGCATTTTGGGTTGCTTTTTTTTTTACTGATGACAATGCATTCAGTTTTCTGGCAGTTTCTTTGTAGTCCTTTTTTGTCACTCTCTTCACCTACTTTCTGCGGGAGGGCTTGTAGTTTCCTTTCCGTGCCTGCAATCAGCACCGTAATTGATTATTTACGTACGATAATATCTCCAAATTCTTGAAAGTAAGTTTTGATATCCCAATGGTAATCATTTCACACAAGGAAAACTACAAGATTTTCTGTAGAAGTTAATAAAGGAAAGAAAGAATAACAGACTAACCATCAATTGTATGAAGACAGAGTCAATAGCTGTCAGTAAAAGAAACAGCCCAAGATGAAAGCTACAAACTGGAGATGTTAAAATGAAGGAAAAACAAGGATTTAAATACCTGATCCCCCGATAGTTACAAACTCCAAAAATTTAAATGCAACGTCAATTGCCATTCTTTTCTTTGACTCACACTGTACACTGTGTTTCTTTGTTTGTTTCTTTGTTTGTTTCTTTGTTTCTCTCTCTCTCTCTCTCTCTCTCTCTCTCTCTCTCTCTCTCTCTCTGCGCACTAGTGGTGACCTTCGCCTTGTTTGGGTTTAAACAATTTGAAAAAAAAAAGTACTAAGAGGAGAATTTCGTTAGAAACAAAGAAATGATTGCTGAACTACTATGCAATACCAATCCTTCTACATGGCAATGAATGCTGGACAATTTCTTCACAGACGAAAGGAAGGCAATAGAAATGTGTTTCTACAGAAGGATGCTGAGAATACCATTGGCAGATTGCGTAAGTATCAAGGAATTCATTAGGAAAATGGAATCAGAATGACATTTATACTTGGAATGAGAAAATTACGGCTGAAATTTCTTCGACACGTGAGAAAGGAAGGCTCGGAGAATCTGATAAAGACATATCGATTAAAAAGGATGAGGGAGAGATAGCGATCATTTACATGACCAGCATGTGCGAATGAATAGCGAACCTGCGACCCCAATCAACATAGGGAAAGCCACCACTAAGACGGGCCAGATCAATTGGTGGCTTCCCCTATGTTGATTGGGGTGGCAGGTTCGAATCCTGCCGAATGACACACATTTTCGTACAAAATTTATCGTAAATAATCAGGCCGGTAGAAATAAATATACAAATATACTGTTTGATTGAAAAACAGAATATCTACTCAAATACCAGTATCGACTAAAAATAATGTTCAAGCAAATAATTTCATATATATATATATATATATATATAGTATATCGAGGCAGCAGATAATTTTCTAAACATATACTGTTAAATATAAGAGACAATGAATGTTTATTATGTTTAATCATGAGCCGTTCTAAACATCGTATTTTGGCTTTAATTTCAGTTGAAAATAAAGAAAAAAATTTTCCGTCTTAATAACCTCTCTGAAGATGGATCATGTGAGCCGAAAGCTTAGAAGAAAATCAATAAATAATTATCCAAATGTTGGAGAATTTTTGTCTTTATTTTCAACTGAAATTAAAGCAAAAATACGACGTTTAGAACGGCTCATGATTAAACATAATAGACATTCATTGTCTCTTATATTTAACAGTATATGTTTAGAATATATATATATCTGTAGACAGATCTGTTTCGCTGTATCACAGATCATCAGTACGGTTAGACATTCAATTGCTTTTAGCCAGGATTGAAACCTGATCGAATTTACATTAGTCGACGATTCAGCCTCTGAGATATGGGCGCTCGATAGAAGAAGGCAAACTTTTAGCGTGTGATATACCATGTATATATATATATATATATATATATATATATATATATATATATTGATACTGGCTTATGTGAGCCGAAAGCTTAGACCCGATAAAAAAATCAACAATTACTGTGATTTTTTGTTGTCTTTCAACGGCATCACCATCAAGTATATCAAACGGTATGAACGGATCCTACACAAAATTAATAGACAAAACTTGTCTATATTATTCAATGAAACCTGCATTAATATATATATATATATATATATATATATATATATATATATATTGCTTATGTGTGTGTGTCTATGTATGTATCTAAAATGACCCAAACTATGCAATTTTTAAACTCTTTACGACGAAGAACATTTGTTATTAAACTTCTCTACAGTCCTTCTGCGCATGTGAAACCTTAAAAAAGATTTCTTGCAAGGGTTTACCTGTCTCATTGTTTAGCTTCCCTTACTTACGCTTCTTCTTCATTTGTTCACCTCATAAACACAACTCCGTTCTCCCTGTTTAATTTCATTTTTTTCCCATCATACTTCCTTTCAAACTCCTTCCTTTCTCTTTGCATTTCTTCTTTAATTGTTTGATTACTTATATGCGTTAAGGAAAAAGAAGAAGGGCTGGAGGTTGGAGCTAAAGTCGGTGCCCCCTGTGCACACAGAGACGCATTAGGTCGAACGAAGTTCTTTAGACACATCACAATGACATGGAAGTGAGCCAAGTGTTTCAAAGAATTATAATAATAATATTAAAAGACGGTATAAATAAATAAATAAATAAATAAATAAATAGAAGAAAAAAAAAGAACTAAAGCTGAATAAATTTTTTATAAAAAAAAAAAGATCGGAGTTCGAAACAAATTGTCCTATCGGCGTTTCAGCCTTTTCTTTTCGGTGTCTCTTTTACCGCCTTTTAAGTTTTCGTCTCCTGAAACTTTTTAGGAGCATCGCTAACGGGTGAGCATGTAAAAAGCAAAATGAATAAAGGCAAATCTGCAATGCACGCCGTCTTCGAGCATCGCAAATCGGATTATCAATTCGAGTTACGCATGAGCGAATTTATTGTTGAGTGGGCCCTTTTCCTTTTTCAAATGCATTGTGGAGGGCGAGCGGGCAAGCGTTTTTGCGGCTTGAGATCTTTTCTTCGTACCACCCCCTGCCGATATCCCCCTCAAGGGCCACTTAAAACTAACCCATTTTAACCGGCCTTCGCGAGATGAAGAGCATTTATTTTTCAGTTGGTAACTACTTCTGATGCGCCTAACTGCGTGTTTTAATGTCAATCACCTGAGGTTGGTAAGTGACGGGTGTTGGTGGGTGATGAGTTGAGGAAGAGGTAGGTGTTTGGTTGGGTAGTGGAGATCTTGTGTTGGGTGTGGGTTGGTTTAAAGGTTTGGTGTAGGAGTTTTAGAAATGAAACGATTAAGAATAACACAAAATTATAGTCAAACGATAATCCGTGAAAAATATTGCAAATAATAATACGGGAAAATATGGACGAAATATAATCAGTGAAAAACATGGCCGAACGCTAATCTTTCAAAAGATGGACGTACGATAATCTATCAAATTTTTTTTTTAATCATATCACCCCAAGCAAGGCGAAAACGCCACTGATGCGCAGGGGCCACGTAAGAGTGAAAAGATTGGAAAAGAGGAAAAACGGAAACCACATCCTAAACAGGAAACAAGGGATGAGCCTCTTCACCTGTTCAATAGACGTGGGTGGAGTGTGAACCGGGCGATAGTTTAGTCTATCTACTCCAATTGAAAAAAAATAAAATAAAATAAAAGAGCGAAAAGATTGAAAAAGATTTAAAAAATAGAATTAAGTTAAAATAAAACAGAGAATTAATCTATTTTATTTTCATGTTTAAAGAAAACAAAATAAAAATAAGAAAAATAACATTTTACATTTTTTATTTGTGACAAATTTTATTATGAGTTTAGCTAAATAATTTTAAATTGTTGTGATAGAATTAGTGGGTAAAACATTATATTTTTTTTATTCGTTGGGTTTGTTAGGGGGGGCAGGTTAAGTGTCATACGTGATACATGCTTTGGGCGATCATGTCTGGAAAGAGACATGACTGACTGGGCAGAAGATTATCCCGCAGTAGGTTGCCTTTGTTTTCTGTGGTAGACTGGTTTTCGACCAAAGCTATAGAACCCAATCTGTCCTGTTATTTGACTCATAGCCAGAGGAGGAAGAGATATATTATATTATTAAGTATTAATTAGTGGGGGATCAGTTTATTACTTCATAACAATAGAAAACTGATCCCCCATTTCATGTCCAGTATAAATTTTAATTATGTTTCCAACTTTTATATTTACTCAGTCACTTAAGTGCCATACGTGATACACGCTTGGGCGATCATGTCTCGAAAGAGACATGACTGACTGGGCAGAAGATTGCTTTCTGCGGTAGACTGGTTGCCAGCCAAGGCTATAGAACCCAATCTGTTCTATTATTTAACCCATAACTGGGGGAAGAGACGTAGCTTTCCCGAGGGTGTTTGTGCGTAAGTGAATGCAAGGAATTCAACTGGGATTCGAACTCAGCACCTCGATTTTTCGTTTGTAGTCGATATCCACTGCACCACAACGCACATCCCTTAGGAAGGGTCAGTCAGTTAAGTGCCATACGTGAAACACGCTTGGGCGTTCAAGTCTCGAAAGAGACATGACTGACTGGGCAGAAGATTATCCCGCAGTAGGTTGCCATTGCTTTCTGCGGTAGACTGGTTGCCGACCAAGGCTATAGAACCCAATCTATCCTGTTATTTAACCCATAACTGGAAGGAAGAGATGGATTAATACCTTTCCCAAGGGTATTTGCGCGTAAGTGAATACAATGAATTCGGCTGGAATTCGAACTCGGCTCCCCGATTTCTCGTTCCGAGCCGATATCCACTGCACCACAACGCACATTAGGAAGGGTAGCTTTTCTATTAAATATGACTGACAAACTCATGGCCAGTGTAGATATGTAATCTCTTTACAGCAATATCTCGGTTGGAAAATGCTTAAATCTCTTAAAAAAAACTTCTAGCACAACCAAAGGTAAACATCTCTTTCTCAATAGCTAAAGTAATAAAAATTTGTCGTTTTATCATCAGTCAATGCTATACGAATATATATAAAAGGAAAACATCAAATTGTTTGTCATAAAATTATGCCTACGTCACGACATCATTTGTCTACGTCACAACACTCTTTGCCTACGTCACAACACACTTTGCCTACGCCACAACACACTAGTTTTTGGTTAATAAAATCGAAAGCATGGAACATATTTCTTGCCATTTTCTTCTGTAATGAACTTCGGACAATTTTCTGAGAAAGATTATTCGTAATTTGGAAAAGACGATCATTAAAATTAAATGGCACAAAATGTCTGTTGCTGTTGGTGCCTAAATAAACACAATATATATAGTCATCCGCAGACAGATCTGTTTCGCTGTATCACAATGTAAAGAAGATTAGTCAGTCTTTCAACAATGTAAAGGAGATTAGTCAGTCTTTCAACAATGCAAAGGAGATTAGTCCGTCTTTCAACAATGCAAAGGAGATTAGTCAGTCTTTCAACAATGTAAAGGAGATTAGTCAGTCTTTCAACAATGTAAAGGAGATTAGTCAGTCTTTCAACAATGTAAAGGAGATTAGTCAGTCTTTCAACAATGCAAAGAAGATTAGTCAGTCTTTCAAGAATGTAAAGAAGATTAGTCAGTCTTTCAACAATGTAAAGGAGATTAGTCAGTCTTTCAACAATGTAAAGGAGATTAGTCCGTCTTTCAACAATCTAAAGGAGATTAGTCAGTCTTTCAACAATTTAAAGAAGATTAGTCAGTCTTTCAACAATGTAAAGGAGATTAGTCAGTCTTTCAACAATGTAAAGGAGATTAGTCAGTCTTTCAACAATGTAAAGGAGATTAGTCCGTCTTTCAACAATCTAAAGGAGATTAGTCAGTCTTTCAACAATGTAAAGGAGATTAGTCAGTCTTTCAACAATTTAAAGAAGATTAGTCAGTCTTTCAAGAATGTAAAGAAGATTAGTCAGTCTTTCAACAATGTAAAGAAGATTAGTCAGTCTTTCAAGAATGTAAAGAAGATTAGTCAGGCTTTCAACAATGTAAAGAAGATTAGTCAGTCTTTCAACAATGTAAAGAAGATTAGTCAGTCTTTCAACAATGTAAAGGAGATTAGTCAGTCTTTCAAGAATGTAAAGGAGATTAGTCAGTCTTTCAACAATGTAAAGAAGATTAGTCAGTCTTTCAACAATGTAAAGGAGATTAGTCAGTCTTTCAACAATGTAAAGGAGATTAGTCAGTCTTTCAAGAATGTAAAGAAGATTAGTCAGTCTTTCAACAATGTAAAGAAGATTAGTCAGTCTTTCAAGAATGTAAAGAAGATTAGTCAGTCTTTCAACAATGTAAAGAAGATTAGTCAGTCTTTGAACAATGTAAAGAAGATTAGTCAGTCTTTCAACAATGTAAAGGAGATTAGTCAGTCTTTCAACAATGTAAAGGAGATTAGTCAGTCTTTCAACAATGTAAAGGAGATTAGTCAGTCTTTCAACAATGTAAAGAAGATTAGTCCGTCTTTCAACAATCTAAAGGAGATTAGTCAGTCTTTCAACAATGTAAAAGAGATTAGTCAGTCTTTCAACAATTTAAAGAAGATTAGTCAGTCTTTCAAGAATGTAAAGAAGATTAGTCAGTCTTTCAACAATGTAAAGAAGATTAGTCAGTCTTTCAAGAATGTAAAGAAGATTAGTCAGGCTTTCAACAATGTAAAGAAGATTAGTCAGTCTTTCAACAATTTAAAGAAGATTAGTCAGTCTTTCAAGAATGTAAAGAAGATTAGTCAGTCTTTCAACAATTTAAAGAAGATTAGTCAGTCTTTCAACAATGTAAAGAAGATTAGTCCGTCTTTCAACAATCTAAAGGAGATTAGTCAGTCTTTCAAGAATGTAAAGGAGATTAGTCAGTCTTTCACCAATTTAAAGAAGATTAGTCAGTCTTTCAAGAATGTAAAGAAGATTAGTCAGGCTTTCAACAATGTAAAGAAGATTAGTCAGTCTTTCAACAATACAGAAAGAGGAAAAGAATCGTCAAGAGAGAGAAAGAGAGTCAGACGGACAGACAGACAGACAGACTAGAATATAAACATGTAAAGCGTTTAACCCGATGCTAGAATATCATCCTTACCAAAGTTTATCGATAGACTAATAATAATTTCAGCCAATGTTTACTCACAGAGTATAATATAAGCCAACGTTCTCCATAAAGTAGAAACTTTATCCATAAACGAAAATATAAGCCAGGCTGAAGTTTACCATTGACTAGAAAAACCGGTCAAATCTTACCTATAGAC
This sequence comes from Ascarosepion bandense, assembly GCA_037127315.1. Classification (NCBI taxonomy): domain Eukaryota; kingdom Metazoa; phylum Mollusca; class Cephalopoda; order Sepiida; family Sepiidae; genus Ascarosepion; species Ascarosepion bandense. Next base: position 1,998,045 of record JBBBDQ010001958.1, read on the forward strand.
TAGAATATAAATCCGACAACGAGTACTATCAACTATATTATAAACCCGATCAGTGTTTACTTATATAATAAAATATAAGCCCGATAAAAGCCTGATTAAAAATTACACATACGGGGTGTGATGGATAATTTTTTGTCTAAATTAAGCAAAAATGAAAATAACACTGAAATCTCATTTTAACAGATATGCTCACCAAAATTACACAAAAATATCTTTCAATACTAAAGAGTAAATTTATTCAATAAAATCACCATTGGCTTCAACCATGCAGTACTGATTCCTATGTCCTCAATGTCTATATCTATAAAGGGTGCGAGGGATAAAATGTCGTCTCAATGACACAAAAATGAAAATAACACTGAAATCTCATTTTAACAGAAATATTTACCAAAATTACACAAAAATATCTTTCAATACTAAAGAGTAAATTTATTCAATAAAATCACCATTGGCTTCAACCATGCAGTACTGATTCCTATGTCCTCAATATCTATATCTATAAAGGGTGCGAGGGATAAAATGTCGTCTCAATGACACAAAAATGAAAATAACACTGAAATCTCATTTTAACAGAAATATTTACCAAAATTACACAAAAATATCTTTCAATACTAAAGAGTAAATTTATTCAATAAAATCACCATTGGCTTCAACCATGCAGTACTGATTCCTATGTCCTCAATGTCTATATCTATAAAGTGTGCGAGGGATAAAATGTCGTCTCAATGACACAAAAATGAAAATAACACTGAAATCTCATTTTAACAGATATGCTCACCAAAATTACATAAAATATCTAGAAATACTAAGGAGTACATTTATTCAATAAAATCACTAATGGCTTCAGCCACGGCATCCAGACAAGTTCGGGATCTCCTGTAACCATTCTGGGCAGTTTCCTTGTTAAAGTAGGTGAATGCTGTCATAATCCTTGCCTTTAGTTTATATTTGGTATTTTGCTGGTTACTCGCTCAACTGCGCCCCGCACGGGTTGCGGTCTGAAGAGTTAGGTGACCAGATGTAAGGAGTGATGTCGTTGTAGTCATTGTCTGACAACCATGACTAGGGTCTCCTTCTTATGTGGCATGTTACTAGAGATAGGGTCTTTCAACAGCCACTCTTTTGACCCAGGGCAGCACTACCGCCTCAAAGTACTTGATGTAGGCCTCCGTCTTGAGTATGAGGGCCTCGCCAACATATTAGGGAGTTAATTTATTATCAGAACAATCGGAGTGAGTCTTCTAATTTGCTGTATATTAGCAAACACCAACTCCTGAATTCTCTGCACTGTTCCCAGATTGACACCCAAACATTCATAAATGTTCGTATTGGAGTTTCCGTCTCGATGCCAAACAGTACAGCATGTCGTTTTCAAATTTCTGGCCGAGTGAATTGTATCTCATTTCCCCACAGACGGTTGTTCACCTGACCCTTTGTGCAGCCAACACAATAAAAACAATCTGAACGCGCAAAATTAAAAGAATTAAGTCTCGATAATTTACCGATCGCACTCTGTTCTGTAAACAGTTTACCTATTGACGAAAGTAAACATTTCCAATGTTTATCTAAACTTATTTATAAATGGAACTTTGTCTGTGTGTGTGTGTGTGTGTCCGTTACCTATAGACTCCGAAACGGCTGAACCGATTTTCTTGAAAATTTACACAATTGTACTATAAGCGACTGCGAGTGTTCTTAGCTAGGTTTTGTGTCAAGGTACCCCCGATAAATATCGAAAATCGATAATCGAAAAAATCGGGTTATAGAAGGAGTGGTCCGATTTTAATCAAATTTGATACACTCATAGACAAAGACATAATAAACGATATACAGAAATTTCAAGATTGCAATTCTTACAATAGTGCAGAAAATCGATAATATATATATGTATATAAAAGCAAGATGTTTGTGTGTGTGTCTGTTTATCTGCTTGTATATCTGTATTTTTTCAGCCCTTTTATTTTAGTTTTTGCTTTGGGTTTGGCTCTAAGTTGGTATAATTGTAGTTCTTAGTCTCAGCCATGATACTATTTACTCAGAGGACATATTTAGCCTTCAAAATTCAGTTTACGACGAAAAAAACTTATTTGATATCGATACCAGGAAATTAAAATTTGACTAACATCCATTCATTTTTTTTTCAGTCTACAGTTTCGCTTTAACTGGAAACAATTATTGATTTTAGTCTTAGATTATCCCGCAGGAAGTTGCCATTACTTTCTGCAGTAGACTGGTTGCCAGCCAAGGCTATAGAACCCAATCTGCCCTGTTATTTAACCCATAACTGGAAGGAATTGATGGATTAATACCTTTCCCAAGGGTATTTGCGCGTAAGTGAATGCAATGAATTCAACTGGAATTTGAACTCGGCTCTCCGATTTCTCGTTCCGAGTCGATACACACTGCACCACAACGCACATCTGTAGTACAGGATTAAAAACTGAAACAGATGGTTTTAGTCTTGCTGCACAGGACCAATGCTTGCTAACTGGAAAGTACCAAGTGTACATACTGAAAAATTGTGCTCACCGTAAATGCAGATTCTGTTATAAATATCCAGTAACAATTTACCATTTTGTATCAGGTTCCACGGTGTTAGCACCATATGAATATAAAACTCACCATAATAGAGTGGGTCAATATCTGCAATAGAAAAATAAAATTTTAATCATTTCACCCCAAGCAAGTCGGTACCGCCACTGATGTGCAGGGGGCTACATGAGAAAGTTAAAGTTTTAGGTACGAGAAGAATGAAGAGGAAGACGAACCAGCTACAGGGGGTGAAAGAGAAAGGGCAAGAGAAGGATGTGAACACAGGAGTGAAGACAGTTGCGATGGTAGAGAGAAAGGAAAAGAACACGATACACGGTATGATGTAGAAATGATTGCGTCAAGTGGGGGTAAGAGATGTTAATTGATATTGCATTTAAATTCCTGGAGTTTGTAGCCGTCAGGAAAGCAAGAAAGAAGTTCCACAGGCGGGAAGTGCGAGAAAAGAAGCTGATGGAGTAGAATTCTCGGATGTATCTGGTTGATTTAACTGTAAAAGGGTGGGACCTTGTTTACAGTCTGGTTGCAGGAGTAAATTCTTGTGGAGTGGGCAACAGTGACCTAAGTTTGTCAGAGCAGAAGCCATGAAAATATTTATAGAAGAGACGGAGGGAAGCCACATTCCGCCGATGAGAAGGTCGGGACCAATAATATCACAGATTCTTTTTTGGAGCCGGTCGAGAACACTGAGATGAACAGTAGGGGCACCTGACCAGATATTACAACAGTATTCCATGCACGGTCGAATGGTTGATTTTTATGTGTGCAAGATGGATTCAGACGGGAAAAAAACTTCCTGGCCTGACACTTTGACCCAACTTTCCTAGCAGTGGATTTAGCTATTGATTCAATGTAATGATTCCACTTGAGGTCGGAAGATAGGGTAAGGCCGAGAGGGCGCAGCGTATTACTTTTATGGAGACTTGCTTAGTCCATGCTTATGGGTGGCAGGAGAGATTGCCTGTGATGGTTGACAGATAAGAGTTTCGTTTTAGAAGCGTTGAAATTTACGAGCCACTTCTTACCCCAGTCCACCACTGAGTGGAGGTCCTTCTCAAGATCATCAGCGAGGTTATTTGTCCGCCTCGCTAGATTTCTTGCTGATGCGGGAGTAAATGGAGGTGACATATGCGTAGATGACTTCTTGGGATTTGATCACGTCTGAGAGATCATTAATGAAAATTAGAAAGAGCGCCGGGCCCAGTATAGAGCCCTGGGGGACACCAGCGTTCATGCAGTAGGATGTAGAGGTATGCCCATTCAAGATTCTTTTATATCATATCACCCCAAGCAAGGTGGTACCGTCACTGATGTACAGGGGGCTACATAAGAGAGTTAAAGTTTTAGACAGGAAAAAATGAAGACAAAGACGAGCCAGTTACAGAGGGAGAAAGAAAAAGGGCAAGAGAAGAATATGAGCATAGGAGTGAAGGAAAAGAACAAGATACACAGGGTGATGTGGAAAGGGCTGGAGTTAAGTGGACAAGAGATGGGAAATGACATTGCATTTAAAAGTAGAAGCAGGCAGACTTTTTTTAGCGTGTGATATACCATGTAAAAATACGCCAGTAGCTAAGAGTGTTCTAATTCATTATTGAATGAACGATGCGTAGATGCTAGAGTAGCTACTGTTTTTTCAAAATCTACCATTCTTCAGAGTGCTCAATCAGGGTGTGAGAGCGCATATATATATATATATATATATATATATATATATATATATATATATGACTATTTAGCATTTACGCATCGTTCATTCAGTAATGAATTAGAACACTCTAACTACTGGCGCATAAATACATGGTATATCACACGCTAAATGTCTGCCTCCTTCTACCTTCTACGTCCATAGCTTAGAGGTAGAATCGTCGACTGACGCCAATTCGGTCGGGTTTCAATCCTAAGTAAAAAGCAATCGAATGTCTAACCATTCTGATGAGCTGTGATACAGCGAAACAGATCTGTCTGTGGATGACTATATATATATATATATAGAGAGAGAGAGAGAGAAAGAGAGGAGTGGGTAGATATTTACCTTATAATGATAAAGACACACTTCGGAAGATTCAAAATCCAATTCGTATCCATTCCGGCGATAATAATGTTTTTTGTTAACTGTCTCAATGGCACTATTTTCTTTTGAAAGATTATGAAGCGCCAGTCTTCCTGAATAGGAATAGTGCAGTAGTGCCGATTATAGTCGGTGGGAATGATGATGATAATGATAGTGGTAGTGGCAGTGGTGATTGGTTTGTTCGTTTGGTTTGATTTTTTACGGTTCATCAACCTTCTGCAGGAGCGCTTCGTCGTTGTGTAATCAATTATGCTAGGTCAATTATGACTAAGTAGTGAGTTAGCGTGTTAATAGCTACTAGGGATAGGGAGATGTGGAAAGCCATGATCGCCTACATTTTAAAGGGACACGTTACATAGAAGAAATGAGTTCAATCATCACTTCGTGCTCCATACTTTTGCCCTTGTGCCCTATCTAAGCTACGCTTAGTAAATCACTAGCCACATTTTGCAGGTTATTTTAAACCAGGTTTTTTTCAGATTGTAAGAATTCTTTGGAAATATTAAGGATTTACAGAGACGTGTCGTGTTGATTAACCCGTAGCTGTGGGTAGAAGATGTAGAGTCCTACCTTTCCATAGGATATATATATATATTTTTTTTAATCATTTCACCCCGAGCAAGGCGAAAACGCCACTGATGTGCAGGGGGTTACATAAATGTAATTAGATTAATTAGAAAAGAGTGAGGAGTACAAACTAGTTAGAAAGGAACAATAGAAAGCTGAGAAAGCAGGTGCGATGACAGATACATAGGTGGAGAGAAAGGGAAGGTTATACAGGGGTGGGGAGAGAGCTAGAGTCCAGTGGTTAGTAGATGAGTATTGACTTTGCATTTAAATTTCTGGAGGTTGTAGCCGTCAGGAAAGCAAGAATATAACGAATCCATATGGAATTGGAACTTGGCTCTTCGATTTCCAATTCTAAGCCGTTATCTATTAATTACACCAGCCGCACTTCAAAGCCTACAGCACCTGGTATTCACAAGCGGTCACCCATCTATGTATAGGGTAGTGGGAGATCGTTTAACCGTGGTAACCATGATGGCGACGGCGACGTAGATGACGTAAACTCGAGAGCGTTCTAATGTCGAAAATGAAATCATATTTTTTTTCCGTGTCTGGGAATGTTTTTATAAACTTATCGATAAAAGAAAACCAGCAGAAGCAACAATCTTAAGACGATGGCAACAGGATTTCTTCATTTCTGTTTTGTTTCAGCTTTTTCGATTGTCAAAATTTGATTCGAGTGCTTTTCTCTACACCCCCACATTTTGTCAAATCTGATTATTTGTAAACCACTTATGCGCCATTGTGATTTTTGTCGGGGGATTAAGGTTGTTTGGGGGGGTGGGACGGATTCCTTTTGGTTGTTTTTGCTTGCTTTTCGGCGCATTTTTATTTGGGTTTCGTTTTTGTGTTTTAGTGTATTTGCTAAAATTTTACTTGACTTTTTCATCATATATTTCTCTCTTCGCCGGTCGTGAAACTCAAATACACATACACTCTCTCTCTCTCTCTCTCTCTCTCTTTTATTTTCTACAGCCCTTTCTCTTTATTTCTGGTATTCTTTCCTTTTTTCTATTCCCCCCTCTCTCTCTCTTTCTCTTTTTTCTTCTATTTCCTTCTAACTCTCACAATATCTCTCTTTCTCTTCTTATCATATTTTCCCTCTTTCTCTATATCTTCGTTCTTTTCTGCATCTCCCTTTCATTCCTTATTTCTTTTTCTCTGTTTTTTCTTTCTTTCTCGCTTTCTTTCTTTCTTTCTTAGTTTTTTTCTTTCCTCGTTTTTTCTTTCTTTATTATCCTGTCCAACCTTTCTTTCTTTCTTTCTTTCTTTCTTTCTTTCTTTCTTATCCTGTCCAACCTTTCTTTCTTTCTTTCTTTCTTTCTTTCTTATCCTGTCCAACCTTTCTTTCTTTCTTTCTTTCTTTCTTTCTTATCCTGTCCAACCTTTCTTTCTTTCTTTCTTTCTTTCTTTCTTATCCTGTCCAACCTTTCTTTCTTTCTTTCTTTCTTTCTTTCTTTCTTTCTTTCTTATCCTGTCCAACTTTCTTTCTTTCTTTCTTTCTTTCTTTCTTTCTTTCTTTCTTTCTTTCCAAATTACATACATTAGCTTTTACACTGCCACGTCCTAGACGTTATTTTCTTTCCTTGCATGTCATCTATGAAGTTAAAACTCGACTCAAATTTGTCAGCATTGGATTAGAATGTGCATTTTCAGCTTTCTTTCCACTTTAAGAACGAGAAAAACAAAAGCCATTTTTTCTTTCGTCTTTTCTGTCACTCTGCAGGAAGATTAGAAATTTTCTGGAAGTTCGAATGTGTCACATCTGGTTCATAGCGTTCATTTCTCCCCCCAACCCGCCACGAGATTATAGTCTTTATTTTACAGCTCGAATTGAACGCAAGTTAAATACACACGTACTAACAGACAAGCCGGAATATGGCACAAAGCCATAGAAATTTATAAGTTCCCATAATAGCAAAGGGCGCATTTCAAAAGCTAACCAGGATACTGAGAGAGAAAAGAGTGCTGGACTGCTATATGTGTCCTTCTGTATGGCAGCGAGTGTTGGACGATCTTTTGAAGGATGAAGGTGAGGCTCGAGGCAGCAGAAATGTGATTCTACAGAAAGATGCTGAGGATACCGTGGACTGAGCACATGAGCAACGACGACATGTTGAAGAGGATGAAAACGAGAAAAAAAACTTGTACTTAACATCAGCTGAGGTTCTTGTGATACGTAATGAGAAAGGAAGGTTTAGAGAATCTGATACTCAAAGTACGGATAGAGGGAAAGAGAGATATTTGTATTTGTACACTCATAGACAAAGACATAATAAACGATAGTCAGAAATTTCAAGATTGCAATTCTTACAATAGGGCAGAAAATTGATAATATATATATGTATATAAAAGCAAGATGTTTGTGTGTGTGTCTGTTTATCTGCTTGTATATCTGTATTTTTTCAGCCCTTTTATTTTAGTTTTTGCTTTGGGTTTGGCTCTAAGTAGGTATAATTGTAGTTCTTAGTCTCAGCCATGATACCATTTACTCAGAGGACTTATTTAGCTTTGAAAATTCAGTTTACGACGAAAAAAAACTCAATTGATATCGATACCAGGAAATCAAAATTTGACTTACATCCATTCATTTTTCTTTCAGTCTACGGTTTCGCTTTAACTGGAAACAACTATTGCTTTTTAGTCTTTCGTGCCAACGTCCAAGGAGTCTGAGCTCCAGGACCATGGATTAGTTTTAAAGCTTTCATTACACCCGAGCAACTGCTAGTAAAATATTAAAAGCGACAAGGGGCAAGGGCAAGTGAAGGTCCATGATCAGAGACACGGCACAAGAAGGACAAGAAGAGTGGGACAGCATGTGTCAAATGTCATCAACTTCAGCATTTAAAACCGTTCATATTATTAGCTTTAAAAGCATGGAAATTGTTCATTGCCATAAATTGATTTGTTGGTGTGTATGTCAGCAGACAGTATTCATGAGACTCTCTGAGAGAAACACCCCGTCGAAGTTCTGTTATTTGAGCTTGTTTGTTTTTACCTTTTGGATGTGCGTTGTGGTGCAGTGGATATCGGCTAGAAACGAGAAATCGGAGAGCCGAGTTCAAATTTCACTTGAATTCGTTTCATTCACTTACGAGCAAATACCCTTGGGAAAGGTATTAATACGTCTCTTCCCACCAGCTATGACTTAAATAACAGGACAAATTGGGTTCTATAGCCTTGATTGACAACCAGTCTACCTCAGTAAGTAACGGCAATCTTCTACCCAGTTAGTCATGTCTCGAAAGAGATATTCTCGCCCAACTGTGCATTATTTATAGCAATTAACTAATTGACTACCTTACTGAACATCATAGAATATTTTATAGACGACACGACAAAATAACTGTTTACGTTGGACACTAAATCAAGACTTAGATCGAAGATGCTTATAATGACAGTTGTATAGTTCCTTAGTAATATTGTTTTCATTCATTATATATATATATATATATATATATATATATATATATATAATCATATCACCCTGAGCAAGGCGGTAACATCACTGATGTGCAGGGGGCTACATAAGAGTAAAAGCACTAGATAGACGAGAGTGAAGAGAAGGACAAACCATTTAGAACGGAGCAAGTGAAGGGAGGGAATACAGGTGTGATGACAGTTGCAGAGGTGGAGAGAAAGGAAAGGATATATACAGGGTGGTGAGGAAAGAACTAGGGTCAAGTGGTTAAGATATGAGTATTGACCTTGCATTTGAATTCCTGGAGGTTGTAGCCGTCAGGAAAGCAAGAATAAGGAAGCGAGTTCCACGGGCGGGAAGTGCGAGGAAAGAAGCTGCAGGAGTAGAATTGTCGTCTGCATTTGGTTGATTTAACTGTAAATGGGTGAGACCTAGTTGCCAGTCTGGTTGCATGAGTAAACATCTGTTGAGGAGGCACCAGTGACTTAAGTTCGTTGGCGCATATATATGATTTGGTTTACGATCATATCGTGTTTAAACACCAGTTCCCGTACGATCACCGATTTTAAGCAACGTCAAGCGTGGTCACTACCTTCAGGGGTTTTCAAACTTTTTGACTTACGGACCGTTTTATTAAAAATTTATTCATGGGTGACACTTGCACCCTGAAAAAAAAGTAAATTTGAACATCAAGCTCTTGCATGTGTAAAATAATTTTTTGTATAAATAACGTTAACATGTAATGGGCGAAAATGCAAGTTTTTGTCATTTGATAACATTAATAAGTAAAAGTAAATATCCATACATTGAAAATTTATACTTTGAATTTCACGTGATGCGTTAATCAACGGACCCCCTATCTTATCCTTACGGACCCCCTATCTTATCCTTACGGACCCCCCGCCCGTGGTCCGCAGACCACAGTTTGAAAACCCCTGAAGATGACTCACTATTTGGGAATACCAAGTCCTGTAAGCTTGGTTGTAAGGGTAGTGTAGTGGATAACAGCTCGGAATCGTTAATCCGTGCGCTGATTTCCAATTCCTGTCGGGTTCCTTATAGTCTCTTACGCGCAAATACCCTAGGGAATATGAATCCACTGCTTCCCCCCTCACCAGACTAGCTATAAGTTAATTATTAAGAGTTATATCATTAAACCATTATTATGTAGAAATTTTACAATAAAAAATATATTTTCTGGCTTTAAATAACGTGTAAAGTGTTGATAAACCATAGAAATTGAAATAGAACCCGTAAAAGCATAATGTTGCTTTTTTAAACCTTTCTTTCTCTTCTCTAATCAGTATGCACCATGATTGGTCAATCATATGACTCTTAACATCCAATCAGAGAAGCACAGATTGTACTGAGAAACGATTTTTTTTAGGTAGACGCTGTGAATACAACATGCTCTTTTGACATGAGGGTAAAACACGTGTGAGCAAAGGAAACTTTTGCAGAATCCGCTAGATTTCTTTTTCATGGTCGGAGAGAATGCATATAACATATTTCTACGCTTTGTTAGTATGTTCTATTTCTTGAAAGGAAAACTATCATTTCCTGCTACGCTAGTAAAACTCAGAGTCAAATTGGTAACTGTTCTAATGAACTTTCCCCTTTATGAATCTCAGTGTAGTACAAGGCTGGCGGCAAGGTTTCATCATTTTACCAGTTGACGCAACTGAAAGTTCTATGCTAATAGTTTCTTGTATAGCATTTCTCTCTTGTAGAACTATCTTCTTCTTCTTTTATGTGCCATGTCCTTTCAGGACGTAGGTGATCCTGGCATTCCACATCTCCCTGTCTCTGGCGGCTCTTAGCACGCTTTCTCCTGTTGCACCATGCAATCCTCATTCGGTCATCCACCTAATTAGGTCCTTCAAATATGTTATCCGCTGCTTTCCTCTGTCTTTTTTCTCCTCTATCTGGCCTGTTAGTATCAGGTTCTCCAAGCCCCCTTTCTTCATTGCAGGTGCTAGGAACTTTAGTTGTCTCTTCCTGATGTTCAATATTAATTTCCTTTTTGTTTCCATCATTTCTAAGACCTCATCATTGCTCACATGCTCGATCCATGATATTCGCAGCATCCTTCTGTAGAACCACATTTTATTTGTTTCAAGTTTTTCCTTCATCTTTGATGATATTGTCCAGCATTCACTGCTATATTGAAGGACGGACAGCACGTAGCAATCCAGTACTCTCTTCTTTGTTTCTAGCGAAATTGTCCTGTTTCTTAATACTCTTCTCATCTCCTGGCATGCATCCTTGTACTTTTGTATCTCAGGAATATAAATGTATAGAAACTGATGTGACCACAAAGTGAGGGCTCAGTTTATATAATGATTGTAATATGGAACTAATCCCCCACTTTATATCCAGTATGCTTCTGTAGAACCACATTTCAGTTGTTTCAAATTTTTTCTTCATCTTTGATGGTATTGTCCAGCATGCACTGCCATATTGAAGGACGGACAGCACGTAGCAATCCAGTACTCTCTTTCTTCTTTCTCGCGAAATTATCCTGTTTTTTAATACCTTACTCAACTTCTGGAATGCTTCCTTCGCCATGCCGATTCGCTAACAGGCCAGACAGAGGGAAAAAGAAACAAGGGAAAGCGACGGATGACATATTTGAAGGACCTAATCAGGTGGATGAAGGAAAGAGGGATGCATGGTGTAACAGGAGAAGGTGTGCTCAGAGCCACCAGAGATAGGGAAACGTGGAAAGCCATGATCGCCCACGTCCTGAAGGGACAGGGCACATCGAAGAAGAATATATATGCCAACTGTTTATAAGAAATTATAATATGGATATAAACTGGGGGATCAATTCTATATTATAATCAATATATAAATTGATCCCTCAATTTGTGGCCATGCTAGTTTCTATACATTTATATTCTAGATTTATAGGCTTGAACTAGTGGATGGTAGAGTTGGGTTTTGGTGGTGTAACAGGAGAAGGCGTGCTCAGAGCCACCAGGGATAGGGAAACGTGGAAAGCCATGATTGCCTACGTCCTGAAGGGACAGGGCACATAGAAGAAGAATGATATATGCGTATGAAGGCGAGTGGGATATAAAAATGCAAACGTTAGTGATAATTATGTATGAATAAGAAACGCTGAACATATTGGAACGTTAACATTTTAAGCTTTTAAAATAAAATATTTTTAAATATGTCTGAGTATACGATCTAACCTACACTACCGGCCATAATTATCAGGCTACCCCAGTTTTTTTTAATTATTTATTTCATACTATTTTTTAGTATTCATTGCCAAGTGAATAATTGTAAATGAAAATAGAATGTTTTATTGTTAATACTGCACACTAACATGTACATCAAATGAACTGTTCTGGTGTCCAGTTTTTGTGCTTTCTTCCCCATGCCAGTCTCTTCTTATTGGCTGGTCGAAGCAAAGGCTTCCTGGCTGTCTTGTAAAATTTTGCAAAGTAATAATAACAAAAGAACAATTCTATTTTCATTTAGAATTATCCATTTGGCAATAAATACTAAAAATATTATGAAATACATAATTTCTTTTAAAAAAAACTAGGGTGGCCTAATAATTATGGCCGATAGTATATATATATATATATATATATAGGAAATCTACAGGGTCCGATGGGTAAATTGTCTCTATTTGCCTTGTAAAATTTTGCAAAGTAATAATAACAAAAGAACCATTCTATTTTCATTTAGAATTATCCACTTGGAAATAAATGCTAAAAATAGAATGAAATACATCATTTCTTTTAAAAAAAAACTAGGGTGGCCTAATAATTATGGCCGGTAGTGTATATATATATAAAGTCTACAGAGTGCGCTATGTAAAATGTCGCTATTTGCCTTGTAAAATTTTGCAAAGTAATAATAACAAAAGAACCATTCTATTTTCATTTAGAATTATCTACTTGGAAATAAATACTAAAAGTAGTATGAAATATATAATTCTTTTTTTTTTTTTTTTTTTTTTAACTGGGGTCGCCTAATAATTATGGCCGGTAGTGTATTTCAGTTAGTTTCTTTTCATGTTTTGTTTTTACTTTCATCACTGTTAATATTAAATATCCTACATTTTAATAATGATTTTTATCAAAGAATGTGAAGGAAACTAGGAACTTTATTTAGTAATAAAGAAAACAAACACTTTCAAAAGGGAATTTCACGTGGGTGAAGAAGCGCAAGTAAACCATAATGCACCCACTGTGGTCAGCAACCACCGGCCCGCGGGCCACATTCGGCCCTCGAGTGAATCTTGTCCGGCCCGCTACCTGAGTATAAATATAGGTAAACCAAACCAAAGTGACAGTTGATAGTCTGAATATATTGCGTCGAAATTATTTCTTTTTACCTGAAGAATATGTTTTACTTTTATTTTTTACTAGCAGTATAGCCCGACATTGCTCGGGTGTAATAAAGGCTTTAAAACTAATCCATGGTCCTGGAGCTCAGACTCAGCCTAAAGAATATTTGAAATAATAAAATAATTGCGACAATTTACCAATCGCACCTAATATATATATATATATATATATATATATATATATATATATATATATGCAAGCAGTATAGCCCGGCGTTGCTCGGGTGTAATGAAGGCTTTAAAACTAATCCATGGTTCTGGAGCTCAGACTCTTTGGACGTTGGCACGAAAGACTAAAAAGCAATAGTTGTTTCCAGTTAAAGCGAAACCGTAGACTGAAAGAAAAATGAATGAATGTAAGTCAAATTTTAATTTCTTGTTATTGAAATCAAATAAGTTTTTTTCGTCGTAAACTGAATTTTGAAGGCTAAATAAGTCCTCTGATTAAATGGTATCATGCCTGAGACTAAGAACTACAATTATACCTACTTAGAGCCAAACCCAGAGCAAAAACTAAAATAAAAGGGCTGAAAAGATACAGATATACAGGCAGATAAACAGACACACACACAAACATCTTGCTTTTTATATATATATTATCGATTTTCTGCACTATTGTAAGAACTGCAACCTTGAAACTTCTGAATATCGTTTCTTATGTCTTTGTCTATGAGTGTATCAAATTTGATTAAAATCGGACCACTCCTTCTATAACCCGATTTTTTCGATTATCGATTTTCGATATTTATCGGGGGTACCTCGACACAAAACCTAGCTAAGAACACTCGAAGACGCTTATAGTACAACTGTGTTAATGTTCAAGAAACTCGGTTCAGCCGTTTCGGAGTCTATAGGTAACGGGGACACACACACACACACATACATACACACAGTTCCGTTTATTATATAAGTTTAGATTTTACATTTTTTCCTAAATGTTGACCCAGTACAAGGCCCAAGAGACACTACATGTATAGTGAACTGAATGAGGTTGTTACATGGACGTAAGTGGTTGCATATTATAAGAATATGTTGGATGGATAACTGCTGGCCCTAAAATTGAAGCGGTTATTGCTGTGTTATGGAAAGCATTCTCTCGGGAGTCTATTTCACAAAGTAGCGGTTCTCGGGCAGCATATGAAAGATGCTTCACGCACAGGTGATATAAATATATGCATTAGTTACATCTTTATTTCCAGCCGGCAACAATACCGGGAGATGTGAAATAGGTGAAGAAAATGTGTTTGAGGAAAGACGGTGGATAAGTAAGAAAGCCAGAGAAAAATGAAAAGAAAAGCAGGTAAAATTAAAGGGGCAACAAAATCTGCAGGAAAGACATTGATCTACTGATTTGATTTATTTTTACTGCTTTGTCTCTTTGTTTTTTTATTATGAGTGAATGTTTATCGATTTTTTTTTATAGTTTGAGTTTTGTTTAAAGGCATATCGGATATACCCTGTCCTCAGACGTCAAATGGAACCACTATATTGAATCCATAGCAAAATCTACTGCTAAGAAGGTTGGGTCACTATGTCGATCCAGGATGTTTTTTCCCCCTGAATCCATCCTGCATATATACAAGTCAACCATCCGTCCGTGCATGGAGTACTGCTGCCATTTATGGTCAGGTGCCCCTGCCGTTCTCCTCAGTGTTCTTGACAAGCTCCAAAGGAGAGTCTGTGATGTGATAGGCACTGATCTGGCGACTCGACTGCAGCCACTTCCCCATCGTCGAAATGTGGCCTCCCTTTGTCTCTTCTATAAATACTTTCATGGCTTCTGCTCGGACGAGCTTAAGTCACTGATGCCTCCTCAACAGGTGTTTACTCGTGCAACCAGACTGGCAACTGGGTCCCACCCATTCACAGTCAGGTTAGCCAAATGCAGACGACAATTCTATTCCTGCAGCTTCTTCTCTCGCACTTCCAGCCTGTGGAACTCGCTCCCGTATTCTTGCTTTCCTGACAGCTACAACCTCCAGAAATTTAAATGCAAAGTCAATACTCATCTACTAACCACTGGACTCTAGCTCTCTCCCCACCCCTGTATAACCTTCCCTTTCTCTCCACCTATGTATCTGTCATCGCACCTGCTTTCTATTGTTCCTTTCTAACTAGTTTGTACTTCTCACTCTTTTCTAATTAATCTTTTTACATTTATGTAACCCCCTGCACATCAGTGGTGTTTCCGCCTTGCTCGGGGTGAAATGATTAAAAATTAAAAATAAAAAAAATAAAAAAAATATCAACTTCTGTGGGTTATTTAATGCCAAAAAGGTAGGGTTTTTAAGATCCTTTTTTTTTTTAATGTTCGGGTTTAGTGAGATGGTTGATTTAGTCAGACTTTGATGAAAACAATTTATTATTATTATTATTATTGATTTAAGGATCTGCGTTGTGGAGCATTGGATATCGGCTCGGAACGAGAAATCGGGGAGCCGAGTTCGAATTCCAGCCGAATTCATTGCATTCACTTACGCGCAAATACCCTTGAGAAAGGTATTAATCCGTCTCTTCCTTCCAGTTATGGGTTAAATAACAGGACAGATTGCTTTGTCGGCAACTAGTCTACCGCAGAAAGCAATGGCAACCTACTGCGGGATAATCTTCTGCCTAGTCAGTCATGTTTGTTTCCAGACATGATCGCCCAAGCGTGTATCACGAATGGCACTTAACTGACTGACTGATTATTGATTTATTTATTTTTTATTTTAGAAAACTGAAGATATCTTCCAGTTTTATATTAAAAAATGAATTGCTGGTAATGCTTTGTTTGTTTAAAAAATGTGTTATGGTAAGATTTTTTTCCTTAAAAAATGTATTGTTGATAATATTTTTCCTTCTAAAATGTATATTTTTCTATAAAAGTCTATTTTTATGTATATATTTCTATAAAAGTCTATTTTTATATTTTCATAGTGTTTCGATCCCAGTTTGGTGGGGTTAACTTTTTGCCCATAGCTGGGACCCTAACAGGTGCTCCCACTCCGGGTCAGGGTAGACTTGAGAACAACAGCAATTAAGAGGTGGTTCCATGCTCCTCACAACCTCCCAATCAGAGGTCTTGCTGCTGGATGCAGTTTATTGTCATACCCAGGACTATTATAGTTTGTGACGCACACATTACATAAGAAACTAGGTAGACACTTCAGTGCAGTATTAATACATTAATCTTCCCGAGATATGTTTACTTGTGAACCAACAGAATAGACTTTATTTTATTTTCATAACACAAACAAACAAAGGTTATTTTCTTTTCACAGTGATGAAGCTATCATTTCCTTTTTAATCTATTTCATATCAGCATTCTCGTACGTTGTATCATCATTTGTTTTTTATGGGTTTTAACATAACTACTTTCCAATGTGGAGTTGTCCCAAATTATTTGCTCCGTTTATAAGGAAATTGTTTATCTGAATTTCGTTTCGTTCAGTTAAGAATTCGTTTCGGAACACGACATCCATTCCCAATTTGCATTTTAACTCGCTCTATAAAAAGATTTGAATTTGCCCATCAAAGCGAGGTGACGAAACGAAGCATAAAATATATTCTTTCCAATATATATATATATATATATATATATATATATATATGAAATAAAAACATCTTTAAGGAATAGCGGAAGAAAGGGGAAGCACTTGAGAAGTTTACAAGTCGACGGGGATAATGCAAAAACAAAAATGGCCAATTAAACAGATTGTTCGCCTCGCTGAAACAAAACAATATGACTGCGAAAACGGGAAATAAAGTTAACAAAAGAGCTTCAGAAGAAAACAAGGAAGGGGGATGACAAAAGGCATGAAGATTAGAGACATTGTAAGTGACAGAAAGAGAGTGTAAACTTGAGAAATATGGAGAAGAAACAGAATTAGACGCGACTTAATTCGTCTCACGAACAGCAAAGAATATTGTCTGCCAGAGTAAAGATGTATCTTAGTGATGTTTATAAGAATAACTAGCAGTATAGCCCGACGTTGCTCGCGCGTAATGAAAGCTTTAAAACTAATCCATGGTCCTGGAGCTCAGACTCTTTGGAGGTTGGCACAAAAGACTAAAAAGCATTAGCTGTCTCCAGTTAAAGCGAAACCGTAGACTGAAAGAAAAATGAATGGATGTAAGTCAAATTTTGATTTCCTGGTGTCGATATCAAATAAGCTTTTTCGTCGTAAACTGAATTTTGAAGGCTAAATAAGTCCTCTGAGTAAATGGTATCATGGCTGAGACTAAGAACTAGAATTATGCCTACTTAGAGCCAAACCCGAAGCAAAAACTAAAATAAAAGGGCTGAAAAGATACAGGCATACAGGCAGATAAAGAGACATACACACAAACGTTTTGCCATATATATATATATATATATATATATATATATATTATTGATTTTCTGCACTATTGTAAGAACTGCAACGTTGGAACTTCTGAATATCGTTTCTTATGTCTTTGTCTATGAGTGTATCAAATTTGATTAAAATCGGACCACTCCTTCTATAACCCGATTTTTTCGATTATCGATTTTCGATATTTATCGGGGGTACCTCGACACAAAACCTAGCTAAGAACACTCGAAGACGCTTATAGTACAACTGTGTAAACTTTCAAGAAAATCGGTTCAGCCGTTTCGGAGTCTATAGGTAATGGACACACACAGACAAAGTTCCATTTATAAATAAGTTTAGATATGCAAGTATGTTATTGATTTGTTTCTGTAAATATCATTGTAAAGAGAGGAACTTTAACATTTTTTATGGCATATCAACACCTCGGCGGGTCATTTATTGCCAACTAAATTTTTATTTATTTATTGCTGGTAATACCTTTTTCTTTCAACAATTTATTGTTGTTTTTATATAAGTTTTGTGTCTAGTAATACTTTTTTTCATTGGGATTTGTTTTTAAGGGTACGGTCCCCAAGTCCTACCCTGTTATTTAACCCATAACTGGAGAGAAGGGACGGATTAATACCTCTCCCAAGGGTACCAGTGCTTAAGTGAATGCAGGGTATTCAACTGGAATTCGAACTCGGCTCACCGATTTCTCTTTCCGAGCTGATATCCACTGCACCACAGCTCACATCCCTCACTAAACGCTTACAGCACCTGGTATTTCCAAGCGGTCACCCATCTAAGTGCAGACCAGGCTCAACGTTGCTTAACTTCGGCGATCGAGTGAGAACCGGTGTATTCAACGTGATATGGCCGTAAGAAAGAGAAGAAAGCACAGAGATTAAGATTCCATTTGTTCGTGTCACTGCTGAACATCTGGATGCATATCAATCTACAGGGAATTATGAACTGAACCCATTAATTAATCTACGGCAATAGGCGGTTCTCGTTCCACTGCCCGTGTCTAGGGATATCTCATCTAGTTCTTTTAGTGCTGTTATTGTTTACCCGATTCTGTTGAGTTTACGTACTCACTGTGCGGATGTGCGTTGTGGTCCAGTGGATATCGACTCAGAACGAGAAATCGGAGAGCCGAGTTCGAATTCCATTTGAATTCCTTTCATTCACTTACGCGCAAATACCCTTTGGGAAAGGTATTCATCCGTCTCTTCCTTCCAGTTAAGGGGCAAATAACAGGACAGATTGGGTTCTTTAGTCTTGGTTGGCAACCAGTCTGCCGCAGAAAGCAATGGCAACCTACTGCGGGATAATCTTCTGCCCACTCAGTCATGTCTCTTTCGAGATATGATCGCCCAAGCGTGTATCACGTATGGCACTTAACTGACTGACTCACCGTCCGGCTCGTGACAATAGCCTAGTGGATTAAAGCGTTGGTTTGTGAATTTAGTGACTTAATGATTGTAAGGTATTAAGAAGCAGAACAATTTCGCTAGAAACTAGGAAGAGAGTACTGGATTGCTACGTGCTGTCCGTCCTTCAATATGGCAGTGAATGCTGGACAATACCATCAAAGATGAAGGAAAAACTTGAAGCAACTGAAATGTGGTTCTGCAGAAGGATGCTGCGAATATCATGGATCGAGCATGTTATCAATGATGAGGTCTTGGAAATGATGGAAACAAAAAAGGAAATTAATATGGAGCACCAGGAAGAGACAACTGAAGTTCCTGGGATATGCAATGAGGAAAGAGGGCTTGGAGAACCTGATACTAACAGGCCAGATAGAGGGAAAAAGAGACAGGGGAAAGCAACGGATAACATATTTGAAGGACCTAATCAGGTGGATGACCGAACGAGGATTGCATGGTGTAACAGGAGAAGGCGTGCTCAGAGCCACCAGGGATAGGGAAACGTGGAAGGCCATGATCGCCTACGTCCTAAAGGAACAAGGCACGCAGAAGAAGAATGATTGTCAGTTCGTGCCTGGATCAATTTCCCATTAAATTTAACAATATTGAATGAACTGGTTTTCGGTTGTTTTATATTTTGCATATTAAGTAGTCCAATTAGCCAATGATTGTTCAAATTTAAACGTATTTATAATACCTCCAAATTTCAATACCTTAAATATT
>JBBBDQ010001958.1:2022500-2040000 GCA_037127315.1 Ascarosepion bandense
AGCGGACCTCAAATGGAATGACTATATCGAATCCATTGCTAAATGCGCTGCTATGAAAGTCGGTTCTCTGCGCAGGGACTGGAAGTTTTTCCAGCCTGAGTCCATCCTGCACATCTATAAATCTACCATCCGCCCGTGTATTGAATACTGCTGCCACATCTGATCGGGTGTCCCTGCTATTCTCCTCGGGGTCCTTAACAAAATACAGCGGAGAATCTGTAATGTGATCGATGCCAACTTGGCAGCCCGGCAGCAGTCACTCTCTCACCGGCGTGATGTGGCTTCTCTGTGCCTCTTTTATAAATACTTTCACGGCTTCTGCTTCGATGAACTTAGTTCACTGGTGTCCTCTAGGTATGAGTTTGCAAGAGATACTAGATTAGCAACTTGGTCCAACTCTTTTACAGCGAAACCGATAAAATGTAACCGCAATTTCTACTCTAACAGCTTCTTTTCACACACTTCCCACCTGTGGAATTCCCTTCCATATACTTGCTTCCTCGACAGCTACAATTTCCAGGAATTTAAATGTAAGGTCAATAGACATCTATCACAGTAACTCGCATCCATTCTCTCAAACACTCTACCCATCTACCCAGCCCCCATCCTCGGTATCCTCAGCCGTCTACCACCCTCCTTCTAACATTTCCTATAACTAACCACTCTTTCTCAGCACTTTCCCCTACGCAACAGTGGCAGTGGAATGCCTTGCTTGGGGTGAAATGATTAAAAAAATATATATATGTATATACATATATTTATTTTTCTAAACATATACTGTTAAATATAAGAGACAATGAATGTCTACTATGTTTAATCATGAGCCGTTCTAAACGTCGTATTTTGGCTTTAATTTCAGTTGAAAATAAAGACAAAAATTCTCCAACATTTGGATAATTTTTTATTAATTTGGTTCTCATTGAAATTTCTTAGTGTTAGGATCATTTAATGCTGCGGCATCATGTAACTTAAATTTAGTCTATCGAGGCAGCAAATAATTTTCTAAACATATACTGTTATATATATATATATATATATATATATAGAGACAGAGAGAGAGAGAGAGATTTCTAAACATATACTGTTAAATATAAGACACAATGAATGTCTACTATGTTTAATCATGAGCCGTTCTAAACATCGTATTTTGGTGAAAATAAAGGCAAAAATTCTTCAACATTTGGATAATTTTTTATTAAGTTGTTTCTAAGTTTTCGGCTCACATGAGCCATCTTCAGAGAGGTTACAAGAACGTTAACATAAAAACATCCACCATCAGCTACAATTTTATCTTGTGTTGACATAAAACTTTGCTAAGCAACGATAACAGTCACCAAAAATAGCAAACGCAGTTCGTAAATTTGTAATGCGGTTCTATGACTTCACACCGCGTGAGAGCTCGAAATGATAGCAGAACCATATATTTAAATGCAATGTAATGTGTTATGACCAGATTTAAACGTGATTTTATTAAATGTGGTTTGCTTTGATTTAATTTAGATGGCCTCCAATATCTGAAGGTTCTTTTTACTGTGTGTATGAGTTAGGATTATTGTATTGTTGACTAAAATCTGTCTGATATTACCTACATTATATATATATATATATATATATATATATATATATATATATATAGTCATCCGTAGACAGATCTGTTTCGCTGTATCACATCTCATCAGTACGGATAGGCATCCGATTGCTTTTTACCCAGGATTGAAACCCAACCAAATTGGCGTCAGTCGGCGATTCTACCTCTGATCTATTGGTGCTCGGTAGAAGGAGACAGATTTTTTAGCGTATATATTATCATTATACACGCCCAGTAGCTGAGAGTGTTCTAATTCATTGCTGAATGAACGAAACGCATATGCTAGAATAGTTACTGTTTTTCAAAGTCTACCATTCTCCCAGAGTGCTCAATCAGGGTGTGAGAGCGTAAATAGTCATCCGCAGAGGCAGACTTTTTAGCAAATATATATATATATATATATATATATATATATATATATATATATATATATATATATAATAATAATAATAAAACCGACTCTGTACGTATTCTAATCTTAAAATGTTACACAAGTAATTTTTAAAGACCACAAATAACCAGCAGAATCTAACTCCGTTATTGTCCTCGGCTATAGAGCTTTGGACCAAGAGGGGAAAAAAAGAAAACTGCGTAGGACCGACAATACATACAGTTCTTCACAGCAAAGAAAAAAAACCCTCAAACGGAACGAACCACCAGGAAAGAAAAGTGCTCGATACTAAACTAACCAAAAAGGGTTAACAAAAAGGCAGTCACGCAGAGCAAAAACACACGAAAAAATCGCAAGATCGCCAAGACCTACCGCGGTTTCGCACAACGGCCCTAACCCTAACCCTAACCCTGACGAGCCGTTGTGCGAAACCGCGGTAGGTCTTGGCGATCTTGCGATTTTTTTCGTGTATATATATATATATATATATATATATATATATATATATATATATATAAATCAATGTTACATTGCGACATGGAAATTTCTATGTTTCGAGATAGGTTCTCATCATCAGGCAATGTTGATGTGGTTGTGCAGTTGATTTACATTTAAATGATACAATCTTTTGGTTTGCCGTGAATGTAAAGATTTTGTCATTTAAATGTAAATCATCTGCACAACCACATTCTCGAAACATAAACATTTACATGTCGCAATGTAAAATTGATACATAACTATATAAGTATATTATATTAAGCTCTATAATACTCACTATATTGAGCACTGTTTATAATAAAATAAATGCCAGAGTATTCAAAATAAAAAACTTTGGGTCCTCTTCACTTGGAATTATATATATATATATATATATATATATATATATATATATATATGCAAAATTATACTTAGTTATAATCTGAGGAAATAGCAATGAATAAAAATATACATTTTTCATGTTAAAATAGAAATTTATTAAAAGAAAAGAATAACATAAGTTGTAGGAGTTCATGTGCAACTAGAAAAATTATTAAGAAGTTAAGAGTAGAGTTCGTATTTAATGATAAAGTTATTTGTATCAAGGTTTGTAGAAAATGTTCGTAGTAGTAATTGTTGAAAGAGTATATGCATACGTACGTATGTGTGTGTTTGGTAGGAATGTCTTTGGATGATGAAGAAGAAGTAAAAGGTATCAGCACACGAGAAAGAAGAAGAAAGAGAACATGGTGCGACCTGACCTTATCTTCGGGTCAATTTCAAGTTGAAGTTACATTTTAGTGTTGTCTTTCTCGCTGCTTCCATCTGACTGACTGACTGACTGACTGACTGACTCTGATCGGAGCCCTTTTATTCTCATTAGATTTTTTCGCACTGACTCGCGAAGTCCCCAAGTCTTGCAATTCGCTCCCATTGGTCAAAAATCAATTTAACACCTACTTGCAAAATCTGGTTTAGACTTTTTCTTTAAACACATGGTCAATATTTTTTCTACTTGGGAAAAACCAAGATTTCATACGTCATTGTGAATTTTTGTAAAAAAAAAAGGGGGGCAGCCCAATATGCTAAATACAGGTCGGGGATACTAAAATCAAGCAGGTACAAAAATGTAAATAACTGGAAAGTGTTATAACAGAAGACGGAAAGTGCGACACAGAGATCCGAAAATGAATTGGCATGCCGAAGGAAGCATTCCAGAAGTTGAGTAAAGTATTAAGAAACAGGATAATTTTGCTATGTGTTGTCAGTTCTTCAATATGGCAGTGAATGCTGGACAATATCATCAAAGATGAAGGAAAAACTTGAAGCAACTGAAATGTGGTTCTACAGAAGGATGCTGCGAATATCATGGATCGAGCATGTGAGCAATGATGAGGTTTTGGAAAGGATGGAAACAAAAAGGAAATTAATACTGAGCATCAGGAAGAGACAGATAAAGTTCCTGGGGCATGCAATGAGGAAGAAGGGCTTGGAGAACCTGATACTAACAGGCCAGATAGAGGGAAAAGTGACAGGGGGAAGCAGCGGAGACTGATCAGGTGGATGACAGAACGGGGGTTGCATGTTGTAACAGGAGAAAGCGTGCTAAGAGCCACCAGGGATAGGGAGACGTGGAAAGCTATGATCACCTACGTCCTGAAAAGACAAGGGACATAGATGAAGAAGAAGAAGAAGAAGAAGAAGAAGATTTGTTTAATAATTTGCATTCGCTCGCACCCACTTTTTATGTCAAGTTCAACGAAAAAGAATTGTCGACAGTATATTAATGAATACTTACAATATAGTTTTATCAAGAACACAAAACGGCCATTTTGTCTCATGTGTCATCAATCTTTTTCTAATTAAGCCCTCTCGACTCTCTAACCACACAAGAAGAAAACAACCCGAAAATGTTGGTAAGCCGAACCCAGGAATAGATATTTGGAAAATATCTGTGTGTATAAATATTTTTTTCTTCAACAGAAAAATCATCAAGATAGATGGAGAGATGGAGAGAGATATATAGAGAGATGGGAAGAGAGAGATGGAGAGAGATGGAGAGAGAGATAGAAAGAGAGATGGGGAGAGAGATGGAGAGATGGAGAGAGAGATGGGGAGAGAGATGGAGAGAGATGGAAAGAGAGATGGGGAGAGAGATGGAGAGAGAGATGGGGAGAGAGAGATGGGGAGAGAGAGATGACATTATTGATATTTTATAAAAAACAGATGGCTTTGCAAAAAAAGAGAGAACCTGGTTCTTTCTTTTTCTTTGTTTGTTGCTCTCCTCTTCGCTCTCTCGGAGAAAGAAAATAAAGGATCGACCGAAGTAAAAAAAAATTATCGGTAATTTTTTTTAAATAGGCCTCGTACGTAAGAATGTAAATGTAATTAACGCTGACAGGTGAAAGTATAGCATCAACAGAAGCGCGTCTACAAGCCTCCAGCGTGGCGAGAATTGTACGCGGGTGATCTAAGCCAGGTAACCGAAGTTGACGTTAAATTTTAATGGCGAGACATTCCGATCACTTACCGGCCCACGCCAAATTGAAACGGTTTCAACGAAAACACAACGGATTTGAAGATCAAGTCAGAGAGATCCAGAACGTCAGAGACAGACGAGAGAACGCGTGAAGTGAAGACGCAGAAAAATCCCCCCTCCTCTCTCTCTTCCACATGATAGTAACCCAAAACACCAGCAGAGAAGCAGAAAGATGGAATTACTTCTAACAACAACCAACATAGTAACCGCGAGTAAATTGTAGACACTGGAAAAGTTGAATTGTAGTTTATTTTTAGTTCATATTTTTTAAAACTTTATTTTTATTATTCTCCCCTATTTGATGTACAGAAAATTACAATATAATCACCAGTCTACATAGAATGGCCTTCACTTTTGCCTTCTTATTTTTTTTGTTCTTGCCTATTTTCCTTTATTTCTGAATGTGCACCCAACAACATCTTGTTTTCAGGAGTTGAGGAATGCAGCACGAAGATTCGACCGTTTTTTTTCGGTAGTGCCTTTACTTCTCTGAGATCAGAAATCACAACGTGGCAGAGAAAATGAAAGATTTTCAACTGATCATTTGACATCTTCGATCACCTTTGGCGGAACGCAAGCGAACAGCGGTCAATGAATGCCGAATATTTTCATATAAGGAAATGGCTAATATTACTAGAACCATTACAACAGATACAATTTGATTCTAGCCAGTTGAATTGGGGACTGTAGAAAAGTATAACCCGATTAGCACTGGCTGTTCGGTCAATGAATACCGAATGTTTTCATGTAAGGAAATGGCTAATATTACCAAAACCATTAGAGATGAGGAGAACAGATACTACACTTTTGATTTACCCTACTCCCCCACTGGAGCAAGTTGTGGCACAAGGTCAGTTTTAATGTGGGGAACCTCAGCGCGTACCCTCAGGACATTGGTCAAAGATTACCCAGCCCCTGCTTATGTGGTAACTGGGTACAAAGCTGGTATTAGCTGGTCATTGCTTCCGGTCCGGCGAGCAGAGAGTGAGTATCCGAGGAGAACTGGCTGTTTGGTCAATGAATACCGAATATTTTCATATAAGAAAATGGCTAATATTGCCAATATCATTAGAGATAAGGTGTACACATACTACACTTTGACCCCAGTCAGATGGCTAGGCAATGAAGGAAAGCATAACCCGAGTAGCACTGGCTGTTCGGTCAATGAATACCGAATATCTTCATATAAGGAAATGGCCAATATTACCAAAACCATTAGAGATGAGGAGAACTGATACTACACTTTTGATTTGCCCTACTCCCCCACTGGAGCAAATTGTGACACAATGTCAGTTTTAATGTGGGGAACCTCAGCGCGTACCCTCAGGCCATTGGTCAAAGATTACCCAGCCCCTGCTTATGTGGTAACTGGGTACAAAGCTGGTCTTAGCTGGTCATTGCTTCCAGGCCGGCGAGCAGATAGTGAGTATCTGAGAACAGATACTACGCTTTGATCCCAGCCAGATGGTTAGGGAATGAAGAAAAGCATAACTCGAGTAGCACTGGCTATTTGGTCAATGAATGCCGAACGTTTCCATCTAAGGAAACGGTTAAAATGATCAAAAACGTAAGAGATGAGGAGAACAGATACTACACTTTTGATTTACCCTACTCTCCCACTAGAACGCGTTGTGACACAAGATTTTTTAACGTGGGGAACCTGAGCGCGTACGCTCAGGCCATTGGTCAAAGATTTACCCAGGCCTCGCTTACTCGGAAACTGGGCACAAAACTTGTCTTAGCTGGTCATTGCTTGTCAAAGCTGGTCGAAAGCTAGTCTTAGCTGGTCATTTTTCCCCATCCCTCGGTGAGCAAGTAATGAGTATCTGAGAACAGATACTATCCTTTGATCCCAGCCAGAAGGCTAGGCAATGAAGAAAAGCATAAAAGAACACGTTTAATATTACCATTATCATAGAGATTAGGAGAACAGATATTGCAGTTTGATTCCAGCCCGATACTGACATAATGAATAGAAGCGTAACAAGAGTAATACTGGCTGTTCAGTAAATCAATGCCGAATATTTTTTCATAAGGAAACGGTTAATCAAATTCAAATTGAGAAAAAGAAGTCAAGGGGAAATAATCTAAGATTTAAAAACCCCAGTCCAAGGGAGATAACTTCAAATATCTTCCTTGATTAAAGCGAGTGACAACTTTCGGGGTGTTGTTATGGTTTATAAAATGGCGAGTGTTATAAAAATAAAAAAAGATAGACACACTGACGCCAAGAATTCAAAACTGTTTTGTTGCTTCGTTTTGGTATAATTAGAAGATAACACAAACTTGAATTAATGATGTTTATTTTTGGTTTAAAACTTTAGGTTTTTACATCAAGTTACAACCTTTGAATTTTGTGTGGATACAGGAGCAGACTAGCTAAATTCTCTTCACTGTGGGATGCTAGTAGTAAACGAGCCTATCCCTTCTGGACTCTAGCGGTCAACTGACTAGCGTTTTCCTCTTTTCAAATCTCCTACACAAAACTACTGTCCTTAACTCCTACTTCTTACTCCTACACTTATTCCTACTCCTACCAAAAGAAACGGTTCCTTATTTTGCCGCCCAATTTTGAATTCTTGGCGTCAATGTGTCTATCTTTTTCTATTTTTAGAACACTCGCTATTTTATAAACCATAACAGAAGTTCCCCCTTTAGAACACTCGCCATTTTATAAACCATAACAGTGTCTTTGAAATGGGCACCGATAAAAAAAATAAGTAAGATATTTTTAAATTAAAATAAAAGAAGAAAAATCATGATTGAAGCCTTTGTTTTAGTTTTAATTAAATGCTAAAAGATTAAATTTAATATTTCTAATAAACAAAATTAATTACGTAAGTGTGGTAGGGGGCGAAACAGATAAAAATAGGCATCCCCATTCAATTGCCGGAAAAACAGCATAGCATGTTAAAATTTTAAAAACTCACTAAAACAAATCTTTATCATCAAAACGCTTATTTTATTATTAAGAGGAAAGATCAAATTTTGTTGTCTTTATTTATTAAAATTCTTTAATCCTTGTTAATACGTTTGAAATTTCAATTAAAATTTCCTTTTATTGTTTTCCGTCATCGATTTGCGCTATGTTTACGAAATGTAACTATAAAGCAAAACATAATGTAACTATTACGTAATGTAACTATTACGTAATGTAACTATTAAGCAAAATGTTGTGTAACTATTACGTAATGTAACTATTTGCGTAATGTAACTATTAAGCAAAACGTAATGTAACTATTACGTAATGTGACTATTTACGTAATGTAACTATTAAGCAAAACGTAATGTAACTATTACGTAATGTAACTACTTACGTAGTGTAACTATTACGTAATGTAACTATTTACGTAATGTGACTATTACGTAATGTAACTATTACGTAATGTAACTATTACGTAATGTAACTATTTACGTAAAGTAACTATTAAGCAAAACGTAATGTAACTATTTACGTTATGTAACTATTTACGTTATGTAACTATTAAGCAAAACGTAATGTAACTATTACGCAATGTAACTATTTACGTAAAGTAACTATTTAGCAAAACGTAATGTAACTATTACGTAAAGTAACTATTACGTAAAGTAACTATTACGTAAAGTAACTATTAAGCAAAACGTAATATTACGTTAGTGGTCGCCAATAATGAATCCAGGTGGGATTCTTAATTCTCACAGAATCGCTTAATTCGCAGGATTGAATAAGTCCGGTGAGACGACACATCCTTGTCTTACACCCCTTTACTGTGAAGTATAGAAAAATGATCACAGGAACACCAGCATTATAAATCAGAGATTGATTCCATGGGTGGAAATGGAGTCTCCATGTGTTTTAAATAACTTTTTCTTTTTGTTCTTGATTTCTTGATATATTTTTCGATCCACCATTTTACGTTGAGTAATGTTTGGCTTTGGTTTATGTACTTTTTGTATATATTTAAAATCTACTTTTAAAATGTCTCTTTTGAAAATTGTAATAAAAACAGAGCTTACATTATGTAAGCATTTAAAATGGTTTAGAAAAATCATTTTATTTATGAAAGTAATACATGACAGTGTGTTGATTTAAAGCTGAAAGAAATCTTAGACATAATAATAAAGAAGAAAGAAGAAGATTATATTTATCACTATTCCAAATATTTTATAGTGAATAATAATATATAAAAAAATCTTATAAAATATAGATTGGTTAAAACTAATCTTTCTTTACTCGATGATATCAGAAAAAGTTTATATAAATTTAATCAATCGAAAAGGAAAAACTATATTTGGTTCTAATCAATCGAAAAAAAAAAACGATTGTAGATATGATTCATATTTTAACCAATAAAAAGAAAATGCTATATTTGATTCAAACCAATGAAAATAAAAAACGATTGTAGATATGATTCATATTTTAACCAATAAAAAGAAAATGCTATATTTGATTCAAACCAATGAAAATAAAATACGATTGTAGATATGATTCATATTTTAACCAATAAAAAAGAAAATGCTATATTTGATTCAAACCAATGAAAATAAAATACGATTGTAGATATGATTCATATTTTAACCAATAAAAAGAAAATGCTATATTTGATTCAAACCAATGAAAATAAAATACGATTGTAGATATGATTCATATTTTAACCAATAAAAAGAAAATGCTATATTTGATTCAAACCAATGAAAATAAAATACGATGGTAGATATGATTCATATTTTAACCAATAAAAAAGAAAATGCTATATTTGATTCAAACCAATGAAAATAAAATACGATTATAAATATGATTCTTATTTTAATCCACCAAAAGGAAATACGATTCTAAACCATTAAAAAAAACATATTAAATAAATATGAACAGTATTAAACTGACCGACCATTAATAAACGAATCGTACCCAAATATAATTAACTCATTTCTCAGCTGATTTCTGAACTAAATATTCTATTTCAACGGGCTGCGTAAATAAGAAGTCCAATAAATGCATAGCGTTCAACCTAAAAGATTTTGGGCGAAACGAGTCGCCAATTATCAATAAAAAGGGTAATACTTAATACAAAACGACAAATCTGTTGTCACGTACCGCTGGCAACGTTCGAATGCTGAACAATCTCCTCATTTGACGAAGTTTTAAAAAAAATGGAAACAAAAAAGACCCCCCCCCCCACACACACACACAGCAGTTAAAAATTCTATGGCACACAATGAGGTAAGAAGGCATGGAAAACTTGATACTCACAGAACAGATTGAAGGCTAGAATGACAGAGGCAACGCATAACCTACCTAGCGATCATAAGTAAATGGGTGGTAAACTAAGTTTAAGAGAGATAGCAAAGTGAATTTTTTTAAATTATTAACGGCAAGATAGTTTTGGAGAGCCGTGATCGCCAATGCCCTGAAGGGATACGACTTTTAGAAGACCTGACAAGAAAAGAAACTTTTTTCTGTCTACTACCAAGGAAATTAATTTTAGTTTAAGTATTCGTTTAAAATCTGTATTTCTACATTTTTGAGCACGTCAGGATTGTGTGATATGCCAATACACATGACTAAGAAGGCCTTGTCTTGTACTAATTACATAAGGAGTAGATAGACTAAGCTATCGCCCGGTTCACACTCCACCCACGTCTATTGAACAGGTGAAGAGGCTCATCCCTTGTTCCCTGTTTAGGATGTGGTTTCCGGCTTTCTCTTTTCCAACCTTTTCACTCTTTTCTTTTTTATTTTTTTCAATTGGAGTAGATAGACTAAACTGTCACCCGGTTTGACACTCCACCCACGTCTATTGAACAGGTGAAGAGGCTCATCCCTTGTTCCCTGTTTAGGATGTGGTTTCCGGCTTTCTCTTTTCCAACCTTTTCATTCTTTTCTTTTTTCTTTTTTTCAATTGGAGTAGATAGACTAAACTGTCACCCGGTTTGACACTCCACCCACGTCTATTGAACAGGTGAAGAGGCTCATCCCTTGTTTCCTTGTTTAGAATGTGGTTTCCGGCTTTCTCATGTCCAATCTTTTCACTCTTACGTAGCCCCCTGCACATCAGTGGCGTTACCGCCTTTCTCGGGGTGATATGATTAAAAAAAAAAGGTATCAGAAAAATCCATTTCTCAGTCCCGCAGACAAATAATGGTATTCCGCACTAAATCTAATGGCTGATTCTATATCCGTAAATGTTCTCAAAATACGAGGATAGGTACTTTCGTATGCGGAAATCGTTTCAGACCCGTATTTGAATTATAACCAAATTTTGGAACAGTTCTTGGAAACTTTTCGGTCAAATTTGTAAAAATATGCATGTTTTATATTTTTTACTTCCTAAAAACATGTATTCCCACTGAGTGATATCAAGGAACATTAATTATTGTAAATCTCTTTCTCTCTATATATATATTTCTCTTTCTCTCTCTCTCTCTCTTTCTCTCTCTCTCTCTCTCTTTCTCTTTCTCTCTCTCTCTCTCTCTCTCTCTCTCTGTCTCATATATATATATATATATATATTATCTAAACTTATTTATAAATGGAACTTTGTGTGTGTGTGTCTGTTACATATAGACTCCGAAACGGCTGAACCGATTTTCTTGAAAATTTACACAGTTGTACTATAAGCGTCTGCAAGTGTTCTTAACTAGGTTTTGTGTCGAGGTACCACCGATAAATATCGAAAATCGATAATCGAAAAAATCGGGTTATAGAAGAAGTGGTCCGATTTTAATCAAATTTGATACACTCATAGACAAAGAAATAAGAAACGATATTCAGAAGTTTCAAGGTTGAAGTTCTTACAATAGTGCAGAAAATCGATAATATATATATATAAAAGGCAAGATGTTTGTGTGTGTGTGTTTATTTATCTGTCTGTATGTCCTTTATACAAATCCACAATTTTTATCCGATTCTCACCAAACTTCACACAAATAGTCTGAGATCCCGGACCATGGATTAGTTTTAAAACTTTCATTACACTCGAGCAACGCCGGGCTATACTGCTAGCAAATTATAGTTTAGAACATGTACAAATTATCATCTACTACAAAGTGTACATTTTGTTTCGACATTGAAAGGACAATGTCTGACTATTCAATGAGACATTGTCCTTTTAATGTCGAAACAAAATGTATTCTTTCTAGTAGATGATAATTTGTACATGTTCTAAACTATAATTAATAATAAATATTCATATCTCTATTTTATACTGGGCACTGTTTTAAATTAATATTTTGAACGTTGTTAATTTTTTCTTCGTTCCTTATTCACACACACACACACACACACATATATATATATTACGGAAACTAACGAAACCTGGTTATAAACAACCGACAATTTGAAATGATTTGTTTGAACATTATTTTTTATCGATACTCGTATTTAAGTAGTGATTCTGTTTTTAATTAAACAGTATTATATATTTATATTTCCTGGATTGATTATTTACGATAAATTTTTATTACGAAATTGTGTGTCATTCGGCAGGATTTCGAACCTGCGACCCCTATCCACATAGGGGAAGCTATCATGTGATATGGCACGTCTTTGACCTCTCAACCACGAATAATCTTCAGTCTAAACGAGGTTTTAATCAAGCCTATATAAGACAGTCTTTCAATTTATTTCAATAACCATATCTGCTCTAAAATGTATCGTAATGTCAACAAATGTAAACATGTTACGGAAATTAACGAAGATTAACGAAACTTGGTTATAAACAATAAATCATTTCAAATTGTCGGTTATTTCGTTATAACAATTTATCGTAAATAATCAGGCCAGTAGATATAAATATATAATACTGTTTAATTAAAAACAGAAAAACAGAATATCTACTTAAATATAAGTATCGATCAAAAATAATGTTCAAACAAATCATTTCATATATATATATATATATATGTGTGTGTGTGTGTGTGTCTGTGTGTGTGTGTGTGTGTGTGTGAAGAGAACCAATAGTCAGTTTTACAAGTCTGAGTTTTCCGGCATTTACTTTATTTTTTTATAAAAGTGTTCAATACAACAAATATTGTAGAGCATAATATAATAAATTTTGTTTTTTAATTAAAATTGATATATTTTACATTGCGTCAATTTTAATTTTTTTTTTCAAATTTAAAGTGAATCACTATTTTCATTAGTTAAATTGAACACACACATAAATTTGTCTCTCTTTCCATATCTATAAATAACAAACATATTGTTTCTTATATTCAAATGAAATAATTTTCACAAAAATGCCTGATGACGAGGTAAAAATCTCGAAACATTGAAATTTCAGTGTCACAATGTAAAATATATTAACTTTAATACATATATATATATATATATATATATATATATATATATATATATATATTAATGCAAGAAAGAAATCGTACATAATCGAACCCCAATTCAGGTGATTGGTGGAAGAACAGATATGGCAGGTATAAAATATTTTGGCCACAGTCTAAGTGTAACTAAAATCTTATTCTTGCTATTTGGGTCCCATTCGGTGTTAGAACAGGGAAATGGTTCTAAGGTAATCTTTGGCGTGTAATAATGGAACCTTGAGTTGATTTCTTTCTTGAATAGTTGATGTGGCAGATAACCATTGCAAGTGACCGGCGGCTTCCGATAATCTGCAAAATAAATAATGAAATCACTAAGAATAAAACTTTAACTGATGTCAATGTTGGTACATTTGATGACTAACTGTTCCCTCCGA
Organism: Ascarosepion bandense; assembly: GCA_037127315.1. Lineage (NCBI taxonomy): Eukaryota > Metazoa > Mollusca > Cephalopoda > Sepiida > Sepiidae > Ascarosepion > Ascarosepion bandense. The sequence continues at coordinate 2,036,186 of JBBBDQ010001958.1, forward strand.
GATCCAGTGCAATATAAGGATGTGGGGCATAAAGAGTTCTAGACTTCTGTCACGCTGGTCTCGTGATTTCTGTCACGCTGGACCTTCGAGTAGACAAGCATCACTGGCCCGCAATCGTTTCCTAAATCTCTCACGTGATGGCTCCCCAAGTTGCCAAGCCCCAGTAGACCTTTTCAGCTGGCAGGTTAAACTTGCTTAAGCAGCTGGTGTTAACACGACCACTTTAGGCGAAGTACCTCCCCGACGCAGGTCACCGACCAGGGAGGAAGGAATCTTCAGATGAATTACAACGGCCATGTGTTAGCGACCAGGGCTAGCACCTAGTTAGAGGACATCGGCTGTGACCTAACCAGGAGAAGGATTGACTCTGCCAAGTTAAAACGCACAAGACACTTGAGTACACCAAGAGACAATTCGTGGAGACCCGGGCTCTGGTAGACAAACGCAATATGGAGGAGAATGGTGGGCAGCACAACACGTCGGTGCCTCAACGGCTCTTTCCGGGGTTAAGGGCAAAATAAAAGGACGAATGCTGGCTGACATTTTTTTTTTATTTAGCGGTATAGTAACCTTTATGGGATATTTAATACCGAAATCTAAATATTTTGAACGTAATTATATGCCTTCAACTACCGATAAAGTGTATTGTTGGACATTTTACTATAAAATCTATTGTTGATAAGTCTACTATAAAATGAATTGCTGGTCATTTTGCTTAAAAAAATGAATTGTTTGTCATTTTGCTTTTATAAATGTATTTTGGTAATTCTAGTATAATATTTATTGCTGGTTATTTAATTTAAAATATATTTTGTTGGTAATTCTAGTATAAAATATATGGCTGGTCAGTTTGCTTTAAAAATATATTTTTGATATTTCTAGTATAAAATGTATTGCTGGTTATATTGCTTTAAAAATGTATTGTTGGTAATTCTATTGTACTATATAATGTACTGCTGGTTATTTTGATTTAAAAATTTATTTTTGGAAATTTTATCATGAATAATTATTATTGGTAACCTAAACTTATTTATAAATGAAACTTTGTCTGTGTGTGTGTGTCTGTGTGTGTGTATCCGTTACCTATAGACTCCGAAACGGCTGAACTGATTTTCTTGAAAATTTACACAGTTGTACTATAAGCGTCTGCGAGTGTTCTTAGCTAGATTTTGTGTCGAGATATCCCTATAAATATCGAAAATCGATAATCGAAAAAATCGGGTTATAGAAGGAGTGGTCCGATTTTAATCAAATTTGATACACTCATAGACAAAGACATAAGAAACGATATTCAGAAGTTTCAAGGTTGCAGTTCTTACAATAGTGCAGAAAATCGATAATATATATATATATATATATATATATATATATATATATATATATATATAAGGCAAGATGTTTGTGTGTGTGTGTTTATCTGTCTGTATGTCCTTTATACAAATCCACAATTTTTATCCGATTCTCACCAAACTTCACAAATATTCTTTAGGCTGAGTCTGAGCTCAGGACCATGGATTAGTTTTAAAACTTTCATTACACCCGAGCAACACCGGGCTATACTGCTAGTTCTACTATAAAAAGGTATTGTTGTTAATTTTATTACATAAAAATGTATTGCTGGCATTTTTACTATAAAAATGTATTTTTACTTTCATTGTGCTTGTTTTTGTTTTGGAATTTACTATTTACCCATAGCTGGGACCATAACGAGTGCTACCTCCCCTGGTAAGGGTTGACCAGGAAAGAACAGCAATTAAAGATGGTTCCACGCCTCTAAAAACCTTCAATATCCCAATAAGAGGCCTTGTTACTGGATGTCAACATCCTCCGTAAGTTTATATAAATAGATTGTAAATTTTGTGTGAATGAGTATTGACAACTAACTTGCTCATTTTTGTGGTTCTGCTGTAATAGACAGTGACATAAGAATATTAGTTGTTTAAAAAGATGCCCATACGCTGACCAAAATTTAAAATTTTATTATTGGCGTTTTCTGGCCAATAGACTTGTAGCAATCGCAAAGATTTTAATCTGGGTATAAAGTGATTGAGGTAAAAACAAAAGAAGCTATTTGATTGAAAGCAGACGATATTTAAATGTTCTCATTGGATAATTTGCTGTCATCTTTCATTTGAAAAGTCTTTAAGAATAAAAACTAAGTAAATGTTATTTTATTAGCACTATTTTTAAAAAATAGAAGCTGATAGAGTTGTGTCAACTGCAGATTATTAATGGCTTACGGAATTAATTTCTACTCGGAGCTAATTTCAACTCGGATTTGGTTTCGGCTCTGAACTGGTTTCGGCTCTGAACTGGTTTCGGCTCGGAATAGGTTTTAACACAGAATTAATCTCATCTTGTAAGAAATGACATTGATTCCATGTTGAAGTTGGTCCCGAGTTGAAATTGTTCTGTATCCTTTATTATAAAACTTTGAAGCAAAGTTTGTTCTGCATACTTCATAAAACTTTGAAGCAAAAATAATAAATTATGGATTATGGAAATCGTTTAGTGTTACTACTTTACACTCAAAGGTGGCTAAAACTATCTGAGCATAATTTAGGATACTTATTAGAGGAAAAATAGGTTAGGCGAATTTTCATTGGATGAAAAATATGCGATTTTTTTATTGGATGAAAAATATTGCTAATAGGATTATTAGGTTTTTAGGATTTGTGATCCTCTCACAGGGAACGCGACCAAAGTTCAATTCGAGAAGACCGTCTTTATTCATCCTTAATGTTTGAGGTGTCCTCCAAATGTAGGATGCTGGAAGAAGTAGACAATTTCTAGAACTGTTTGCATATACATGTGCGGGACTCTAATTTATATGCAATCGTGTGTCAAACCTGTCATCGTAGCAGTCTGTGGGTAAATAAAATCGTTACTATTCTCATGTATACAACTAGCAAATATATTCTATCATACCTGGTTGTAGTATTTTTCAATTACCCGGTATTATAATATTCTACGAAGTACTTACCTGTATAAAATGTGGTTTCTCTGTGGGGTCTGCATTTACTGCAATGTGTTTCACCTAAGCGAGTAAGATGCTTGTGTCTGGATATAGAAAGGTTACAATAAGGAAATTTAATCATACGAACTTGGCAACAAAAATGACACAAATTTCTTAAGATGCCTTTTCTGTAAATATACATTCAACAACAGTATTTTTCTTTCTAATATCTACCTAATACAAGGCCCAAAAGGCATTCAAGCTATAGGGTTACTGTAGGAAGTTGTGTATGAGTGATAAGAGTAGGAGGTAATAATTGTAGTTTATGAGGATATCTGGGATAGATAACGGTTAACCCTAGACATGAAGAAGTTAAGATTGTAATTGTCAGGAAAGCATTCCCTTGGGAGTACGTTCCACAAAGTAGTATTCAAGTGGAATGACTATATCGAATCCATAGCTAAATCCGCTGCTAAGAAGGTCGGTTCACTGTGTAGGGCCAGGAAGTTTTTCCCGTCTGAAACCATCCTACTCATATATAAATCTACCATCCGCCCGTGCATTGAATACTGTTGCCATATCTGGTCGGGTGCACTTGCTATCCACCTTGACAAAATCCAACGGAGAATCTGTAATGTGATCGATTCCGACTTGGCAGCTCAGATACATTCACTTTCTCGCCGGCGTAATGTGGCTTCCCTGTGTCTCTTCTACAAAAATATTCACGGCTTCTGCTCAGATGAACTTAGCTCTCTGGTTCCCCCATGTATGAATTTACTCGAGCCACTAGATTAGCAACTAGGTCCCACCCTTTAAATGTGAAACCAATAAAATGTAAACGCAAATTCTACTCCTGCAG